>PVIC010040914.1:5961-16544 GCA_004025085.1 Thryonomys swinderianus
ATATAATGCTGGGCGTGGAGACACGCCCACCAACAATCAACACCGCATACCACAATGCCGGACGTGGTGGCTCACGCCTGTAATCCCAGCACTCGGGAGGCAGGGACAGGAGGATTGCTGAGTTCGCGGCGGCTTGCCTGGGCACCATAGTGAGCTCAGGGCCAGCCTGAACTACAAAGCGAGACCCTGTCTCAAAAAAGCAAAAAAAAAAATCACATTGGAAAGACAGATGTACACCCTTGTTCATAGCAGCTCAGTTCGTGATAGCTCAATCTTGGAAACAACCCAAATGCCCATCAACTGGAGACTGGATAAGGAAGATGTGGTTTTTTAATAAAATGAAGTATTACTCTGCCATAAAGTATGACAAGATCAATGCATTTAGCTGCAAATGGAGACACCTGGAGGATATACTAATAAGTGAAATCAAGAGATCACAGATAGGCAAATTCCAGATCTTCTCTTTGACATGAACACCTGTAGATGCAAATGAGTACTAGAAAGTATGACAGCTTTTATAGAGTTGGAAATTTCCATAGGAAATTTGGTATGGGAGTGTAATGAGGGTAAGGAATAAATATGATACAGAAAGAAAATAAAAGAGTATGTATAAAGGGTGTGGGGAGGTGTGGGTGGGTAGGGATATGGGTAAAAATGAGAATTAACTTGTGTCATATACTGGTACAAATTCCCCAATGTTATACGTGATTGTGAGATGTATATAAATTGTACCAATAAAGAATTCAATTAAAAAATAAATAAATACTTCCAATGAACCAAAGCTTTCTGTAAAATTCACCTTTATCTCTTTGTTACACTATCCATAATAAAGTCACAGTTTTGAAGGGCTGGACTGCCTCTTCCAATATCTACTCATTTATTTTTTTATATCTTTGTGTTTCAAGCAAGTATTAATCACCTGCTATGTGCCAGTTATGGGTCGTGTAGTTAACAGGATGGGCCAAACCCTTGACCTCCTACTGTTTCCATTCCTGTAATGAAGGCTGATGACAGACAGGTAAGCCAGGTTTAAGAGTTCTGGAATGAGAAATGACCTGGATAGGAGGCTTGGGCTGGGGGCTTTAAATGAACACTTTTTATTAAAGGAGAATATATTCTCACATAGGGACAACATATCATATTTAGGCAGTGATGCATTAGGGAGGGAAATAAAGGAGAAACAACTGTAGAAAGTATTACGAGTTTCATTGGTAGTGGTGATAGTGGGGGATAATTTCTAAATACAGAAAGCAAAAGAGTCGTTGGCATAGTTTTAGTTTTATAATGTGGGAGCTTCCTACAAAATCTGAGACAAATAAGACATCAGTCATACTGAGTCTTGTCTTAGAAGACAAAGGGTGGGGGAGAAAAGCGATGTGGCATGATGTGGAGTCCAGGGCGGCCTGGTCCCAGGACGGTGTGCCAGGGCTGGGTCGGGAGCATGAGTGCAAAGAAGTGTCACCAAGTGGAGGGCGCAGTTACAGGTTCGCAATTCTCTTGACAGAACCATGGGATCTTATAATTTTTATTTATTTATTTATTTTTTTGAGACAGGGTCTGGCTTTGTAGTTGAGGCTGGCCCTCAGCTCACTATGTAGCCCAGGCAAGCCTCGAACTCAGCAATCCTCCTGTCTCTGCCTCTAGAGTGCTGGGATTACAGGCGTGAGCCACCACGCCCGGCACTGTGGTATGTGGTACTGATTGCTGGTGGGTGTGAGTCACCATGCCCAGCATTGTATGTGGCTACCAGGATTGAACTCAGGGCCTTGCGCTTGCGAGGCAGGCACCGGAACCACTGAGCTAAATCTCCGGCCCAAGGGATCTTATAATTTTATAAAGGGGAACTTGAAAGCTCTGCGGCTTTGTGAGGAACTTGGGAAAGCAGAGGCCTGAACTCTCCTAGCCAGAGCCGGCGGCATGGAAAACAGGAGAGGTCTGTCTGCTGAACAGGGCGTCCAGAATGAGAAGTGAATATACAGCAAGCTTGAGCCAGGTGCCTTTAAGTTCAGATCTTAAAATTCTATTTAACCCCACTTTTTTTTTCCTCTACAGAGTAGACATAGATCTCAATTACAAATCTGTTTCAATTCCATGTCTTTTAAATTTTTATAGGAAAAGCATTTTTAAAACAGGTCAATAGTTTTTATGGTATAAGGCTATAAAGTGTATCTTTAGAAAACACTATTTCCAGAATTATATGACACTAATAATGATAATTAATTAAAACAAAGATCGTTTAATAAGATAGGAACTACCACACTAATTTTCTTTTTACTTTATTTGCTAACAAAATTCTAACCCTTTAAATACCACGTTTAATTATTTTACTGCCTTTCTGGAGGGTTTTCTTTGGTTTCTTTTACCCAGTAAACAACTGACAGAAACTATTAATAGAAGCAGCATCTTTTAAATTACTGAAGCTGTATCCTAAAGGCCAGACCTAGAAAAGAATTGGCACCCTAAGAATAGTTTTTTGAGAGGTTTTACCTGGTGAAAATATAGTAATGTCAATTTGAAATTCTTTTTATTACTATGTGGGTCATAAATTTCTTTGGGAAGCAAGATGGCATAAGATCAGCATTGAATAAGATCACGATAAATTCAGGTTGAAGCACAGAAAGCTTCCCTCATGGAATGTAAACTAAGCAACATTCGTGTGACAGCGTATGTGTGAATGACGTTACTCAGACGATTTTATCAAGAAAGGCAGAACGGGTATGGTGGGGTGGGGTCTGGCTGCTTTGCTCCTGGGGCTGGGAAGAAGCAGGGACTTGATACCACGTTGGGGGAAGTACTTCCTATGAGTGATGAGCTCCCGGCCTTCCACACCTCTCTGGTTTGAAAGCTGAGACCCTGTGAATGACCCAAACACTGGCAGACGTGCTCAAGAGAAAGAGGACATGCGATGCCTCTTAGGCCTCTTGCACTCAGCCTGGCAGATACTTTAATTTGCTTCCACCTGTCACTGAGTTACTCCCCAGAGACTAGTTCTATCCGTTAACAGAAAGGACAGAGAGAAGCCATGACTCCCGTGAGTTCCAGAGGCAGAGCTCGGTTTTTGTTCTGGTGGTTGTGATGGTGGAGCGCATAATCGAACCCAGGATCTTGCACACACTAGGGAAGTGCTCTACCACTGGTGTAAATCACCGGCCTCGTTGGCTTCCTCTTGCTGAAGAAACTGGTTAAAAACATTCACATATTTTGCTTGGATTCAAGTGTTTCAGGTCCAGCCTCTTGGCTAAATGCATGATCCCTGCCTCACTGTCCCTGCCTGGATTGTGACTCTCGGTGCCTGTACCGATGGGGTCCAGGAGCTGACTCACATCAGCTCGTGAGGATCAACTGCTAATATTTCCAAACTTCTGTCTCACTCTCGTCACCCAAACCTGCCATGGCAAGAGCACTCACACCAGAAAGGTTTTCATTTGCTACTCTTCAGACCTTTTCCTCTTCTCTCATCCTGCTACAGCCCCCAAACTTCGTACCCTACAGAGTCAGTTGTTAAACATTTACCGGCATATCACTGCTCTCTAACCCTGTCTGGCCCAACTTAGAGAAGCAGCATGCTGATGCTTTATCTAGTCTCTACGGATGTACAGTATACCTACAACTGCTTACCTGGTACATTATTGAGCTTACTCTTTTTAAGTCACCTTTTTCCTGCAACTGTCCATGTTTTAATATGGAAGTATATTTTGTCAAAAGCTGCCTTGAGGGGGGTGATACCTACCCCCTCTGGTCTATAGCATAACACGGTTTTGATAGCAGTTGTGATATTTTCACTCGAAATGGTAGAAATGAGACTGGACCAAATATTACACACACACACACACACACACACACACCTGTACACGCAAAGCTTTATAAGAAAGTAGAAAGCTTCTACAGAATTGGGACTTCCATTGAAAGGAGCCAGTGATTGATCAAGGGAGTCACCAAGTTTCTGCTCACTAAACAAAGACAGCAACAGTGTGTGTGAATTTGCTCATGTGCACCAAAAACTGTCAATTTCCATTGACAAGGGGTGTGGTTCCAAAACATGTTTATTTTTGCAAAGAACTTGGACCGCAAGATGGTCGTGGTGAACTTGTCCTAGAGATTACTTAGTTTCTGTGCATCTAGTGCCACCATACTATACAAACAACCCGGCCTTGTGGATCTGGGTCCTATTACAGGGCCAAATGGCATCAGGTGCCTGGGCTTGGGTGGCTTCTAAAGAGTCATAAGGGTGGAGGCAGAGGAAAAAAAAATTAAGCACATACCATCTCCGATGGGCAATAGACCAAGTGGAATGTTTGCTTAAAATGATCAACATGTCTATATGCAGAACTAAGTAGAATCTGACTTGAGGACTAAGACGCGAAGAAGATAGACACAACATGAAAGCAGAGATGCCAAACTTTTATCCCACTGAGTTTGTGCACCAGACATCCGCAGGCCCAAATAAAGTCAGCGTTCTCAGAAAAAGGTCCCAGAGACCTAACATAGGCAAGTTACTGCAGCCCACACGTCACAGGTGTTATCTACAGCAAAGCCCGTGGAAAACTAATAATGTACTACCCAGCTGTGTGACCTCCAAACTCAGTGATTTTTAACTTGAACAAGAGCCAGTGAAGTTAGAAGGCTTATTTAGGTTTTTCCTTGGTAGTAATTTCTCATTTTATGCAAACATGCCAGGTTTTATCAGGATCTTCTACAAGCTCTGTTGAAACATGCCATGCTAGAGAGCAACAGTTTATCGTGCCCAGGTTTTACTTTGCTGTTTTGCCCTTCAGTCCCCTTCTCCCAGCCTGAAGGTCTCCATCTGTCTCTGTTTCATACAAGTGCACGGAATCTACAAGTGAATTCCTCATGCAGTAGCTCATCATGTGCCACCTAGCATTTCTCACCAATGACCAGTCATCCGTCCCTAGAGGCTTCGTGCTATCTGCCTCACAAAGCTTCTTCTGGTGGTGTAGACGACCTTCCGAGAAGGCACAACGTGATTTAGCCTGAGCACTGTGTGCGCCGCAAAGTTTACAACACAGCACAAAGCAGCTGAGCTTAGTGGGAGAACGTGGTATCCAGAAAGGAAGATGTGAGGCTGGTGTGGCGGAGTCACCAGGAGAACTGGTCCTTTTTGCTAGTTAATGGGGAAGCTGACAACCAGGAACCCCCCGCAATAGCTACCGTGCCCAGCAGGCTCCACAGTACCTGGTAGAGGAAACCTGAAAATAGGAGGACAGAAAAGGAGAATGCCTTCAGGAATTCAGGATTAAGCAAGCTGGTGTATACAAGGGGCTGATCGGAAAACAGTGTGTGTTTAAATTTTTAAAAGTATTACAGTAATTAGACATACTGCTATGGATCCCTTTCAGAATCTGCCCCTCGCCCTGTGCACACGTTCAAACATTCATCCTTCATTACTCCAGCCACTTTCCAAGCAATCCCAGGATTCCTCTGAGTGTCTTTATGAGACTGCTGCCTGGCGCCATCCAACAGAAAGGTGGTCTCGTAACAGTGCGACAGTGTGTCCTGCTCACCATGTTCACTGAATCTGACGCTGTGACACTTCTGGCTTTTCCCAAAGTAAATGGACCATTCGAGGTCAGTGTTTGGGATCCTTAGGAGGCTGGGGCTGCCCCTGCCACTGACGACATTACCCGAGAGAATTCTCAGTGAGCTCTAGAAAGCGTCAAGACCAAAGGGATAAATATGTTCCAAGGGAAGGAAAATATTTTAAGGTGTATTAACTGCAATGTGTCTTTTAGTGCACCAAGTTTTTAATTTAAATATTTGCTGTGTTTTATCCTACCTGGGGGTTTCAGAGAATTCTTAGAAGAGGACATTGCATGTTTTGGGGTGACTGGGGTGGGGTGGATGAGTGATAGATTGTAGGATACAGGTGGAAAATAAAGTACGTAAGATGATACCATTATTTTCCACTTTTCAAAGTTAAAGAATTTTAAATCTGATTTAAATAAACAGCTTTATACAAATAAAAAATCAGCACAATTCATCCAATCATTTATCAAACATTTACTAATTTTTAAGACTTTTTTTTTTTTTTTTTTTTTTTTTTTTTTTTACCAGTAGGACTCTTCAGAATGTGAGGAAAAAGAAATAGAAAAGAAAAGAAAGAGAAAACTGAAATCTCCACCAGACCTTTCCATATAGGCACAAATATTCTGCTTATAATTTGATAAAATGTCCTATAGATTGCTGTATTTTTTTTGAAAACTTAATATTTTTGTCTATATAAATTAGTTAATATATCCATTACTTGAAGGACTTAATATTTGGGGAAGGGAGTCATTTATAACTTTCTCACTGAGCAATTTTGAAATGTACAATACTCTATTATTAAATATATTCAGAGCTACCTGATTTTTCATATCCTTCCCTTCCACTGCCCTTCTGAGTCCACAGACAACCACTGATCTTATTTTTTATTTTTTTTGCAGTACCGGGGATCAAACTCAGGTCCTTGTGCATCCAAGGTTGGCATGGCACCACTGGAGCTAAATCCCCGGCCCCCTACTGATCTTATTTTTTATCTCCTGTGCACTTGTTTATGTAAATAGAATTCATAATAAATGAAATCATGTCAGTCTTCTTCGGCTGACTCTTCTTACTCCATATAATTCTAAAGTTGGTCCACATTTTTGTGTCCCTCATGAGTTGGTTTCTGTCAGTTGCTGAGGAGTATTCCATCACATGGATGGACAGTTATCCATTTACCCATTTGAAATTTGAGTTATTCGCATTATTTGGTTCCCACCAGTGAAGACATTGGTATACAGGCTTGGTATGGCTTAATTTTATATAGGTTTCATTTCCCTTGGATAAATGCTGATGAAACTAATAAACTTTTAAAGAAGGTACATCTTTAAAAGACATTTTTGGTGGAATAATATTGATAAAGATGTTTCAATAAACTCTAATTACTATATCTGTCTGAAATTCATTAAAATAATAAAACTAAAGACCAGCTAGTATAAAACTCTTTTGGAATCAAAAAATGTAAAAGCTAGAGGTGGTTTGCTCTTTTGAACATTTTAGTCTCATTAATGGTGATAACTATGAATTATTATTTTTTCTTAAATATCAAGGAGCAAACCCAGGGGTGCTGTGCCACTGAGCTAAATTCCTGACCCTGATGACCATGAATTATATGTAGTTCTATTTAATTTTAAATCATTCTGTGATGAGTATGAGTTAAGTATAATTGTACTTAGTTTGAATTCATTATATATTAAAGAACTCTCTAGTAAGACACTCAAAAACTTGCTTAACCATAGAAATTATATCATGCTCTTGTTAAAAATGAATGAAAAAGTAAGTAAGTGAATAAGTTTCTCAGCATTGCCTTCACCTACTGATTTAAGATCTCCACAGGAGGAACTTGAAATCCTATAATAACTATGAGATAAAGTGGTAGTCACAAATCTAGAAAATATAATTTGATATAATTCCCCTTCCTTTCTTCATTAATTAGTAGGAAAATTGGTTTAGGAGTAAAATACAGATGGTTAAAAACAGACAAGCTGAATTAACAAACTTTTCATTATATAATACTAGGTTGGCTTATGCTAAGATTTAAAATAATGTAATAATTTGAGATTTATTATCATCTCCACAATAAAGAGATGACTCATCTTTTAAAATTATTTTTATTGTACATGTTTGCAGTCTTTGTGTGGAGTTGGTATATGTACACAATCCATCCTAATTCCTTTTTTTTTTTTTTTGAGACAGGGTCTTGCTTTGTAGTTCAGGCTGGCCCTGAGCTCACTATGTAGCCCAGGCAAGCCTCAAACTCAGCAATCCTCCTGTCTCTGCCTCCTGAGTGCTGGGATTACAGACATGAGCCACCACGCCCAGCATCGTACTACGTGGTACTGATTGCTGGTAGGTGTGAATCACCGTGCCCAGTATTGTTGAATGTAGTTACTGGGGATTGAACTCAGGACCTTGCACTAGCTAGGCAGGCACCAGAACCACTGAATTAAATCTCTAGCCCTTAATTCCTTTATTTCATCCTTTCTGTCCTCCCCCATTTCTGTTCCTCTCCTGATTTCTTTCTTATTTGAGAAAGATCTATCTCTCAACTTATTACTTATGTTTTATTTTGCACTTTATTTATCAATTGGGTTTCATATATGAAAGAAACCATGCAGCAGTTAAGATACTGTGTTTGCTTTATTTCATTTAACATTATTATAGTGTCAGGTGCATCCATTTTCCTACAAATAACTCATGTTTATCTTTATGGCAGTGTACTACTCAATTGTGTGTAAATACCACAGTTTCTTTACCCATTTAACTATTAGTGGATGTACAGAGTGCTTTCAAGATTTACCTATAATGGGGCTGGGGATTTAGCTCAGTGGTTCCAGCGCCTGCCTAGAAAGCTCAAGGTTCCTGGTTCATCCCCGGTAACCACATACAACAATACTGGGCGTGGTAGCTCACGCCCACTGGCAATCAGTACCACATACCACAAATGTTGGGTTTGGTGGATCAAAGCTGTAATCCCAGCACTCAGGAGGCAGAGGCAGGAGGATTGCTGAGTTAAAGGCTTGCCTGGGCTACATAGTGAGTTCAGGGCCAGCCTGAACTACAAAGCGAGATCCAGTCTCAAAAAAAAGAAAAAAAAAAGATTTAGCTATTATGAACAGAATAGTAATAAGATGTTTTGCATGCAATCATCAATATTTATTTATGAATCATTTTAAGATATTACATAGGTTTTTGTTTTGTTTTGTTTTGTTTTGTTTTGTTTTGAGACAGGGTCTTGCTTTGCAGTTCAGGCTGGCCCTGAGCTCACTGTGGAGCCCAGGCAAGCCTCGAACTCAGCAATCCTCCTGTCTCTGCCTCCTGAGTACTGGGATTACAGGCATGAGCCACCACTCCTGGCACTGTGGTATGTGGTATTGATTGCTGGTGGGTGTGAATCACCACGCCCAGCACTGTATGTGGTTACCGGGATTGAACTCAAGATTTTGCACTTGTGAGGCAGGCGTTGGAACCACGGAGCTAAATCTCCAGCCCAAGATATTACATAGTTTTGAATTATATGTAACTTAAAACAAGTACATGTCTTCAATATACCTAAAAATACTCAACTAAGAAATCCTAAGTAAAAATGTTTTTAGTCTCTATCTTTTAAAATATGTAGTATATTATAATGAAACTATATAATGATGTCAATTATTATTAGAAATAAATGTTTTTCTTTTCACAGTTATGCTGATCCCCATTGCAAGTACATAATGTCATATAAAAAACAAATATAGAAGAGAAAAATATTTTATCTTCCTAATTAGCATAACTACTAGTTCAGATATTCCTATCCACTCAGGTCAGCTGTCCTTCTCAGAATTTTTATACTGTATGCTTACTCTAGATTCATAATTATGGTTAAGTTCCATTATCTTTTCTTTCCTCAATTTTAAAATGTCTATCTTGCTCCAAAATATTTAGAAGAAAACCAAATAGACAAATAAGGTAAACAAAAAAGAACTCTCTCTTAAATAGCCACTGTGTCTAAGGCAAAAAAAAAAAAAATGTGTGTGTGTGTGTGTGTGTGTGTGTTAGAGAAACAGCAGATTATATAAAAAGAAATTGAATTTGCAGGTCATGGTCTATGAGATGCACAAGGTAAAACACAAAGGTCAATTGATAGTCATGTATGGTTGTTTTATATTTAAAAGAAATGGTGGAAATAGATGAATTAATAATTTATCATGAGAAAAAGAAAATTAGGGAAATGGAAAGGAATGTATTAAAACAGTTTGAGAATTTCAAAGAACAAGTTATTTGATCAATTTCTTTGATAAAACAATCTTTGAGAAAAACAAATATAAAATTCAGAAGTTAAATATGTACAGGTAATCAATGTTGAGATGTTAAGTGCAGCAAAATGGAGCTAGAGGCCATTATGTTAAGTGAAATAAGGAAGATACAAATACACAAAAGCTAAGTATTCTTTGCATGTCTGGGAACCAAAATAGTTGATCTAAATGTAAATAGCGATTCTAAAGGCTGGGAAAGATGAGTGGAACTGCAGAGAGGGGCCTGTGTGACAGCTAGATGGAAGAAGTAAGTTCCGGTATTCCACAGCAGGGGGGAGGGCTGGAGTTGACAATAATCTAGTGTATATTCTACAAAGATGTAGAGCAGAGGAGTTTGATGGCTCTCCACAGAAGGAAATGCTAATCTGATCAGCTGAAATACCACACTCTTTTTTACTGGTATGTTTAGTTACTGTGTTAACCAAAATAAGATAAATTTAAACATTATTTTAAAAGTTAGATGGGCCAGAGGGTTAGTTCAGTGGTTCAGGAGCCTGCCTTGCAAGCGCAAGGTCCTGAGTTCAATCCCTGGTAACTACATACAATGCTGGGCATGGTGACTCACACTCACCAGCAATCAATCAGCAATCAGCGCCACATACCACAGTGCCAGGGATGGTGTCTCACGCCTGTAATCCCAGCACTCGGGAGGCAGAGGCAGGAGGATTGCTGAGTTCGAGGCTTGTCTGGGCTACATAGTGAGCTCAGAGCTAGCCTGAACTACAAAGCGAGACCCTGTCTCAAAAA
>PVIC010040915.1:0-16468 GCA_004025085.1 Thryonomys swinderianus
ATATATATATATACCCGAAACAAGATCTTGCCATATAGTTCAGGCTGCTCTTAAATTTACTATGTAGTCCAGGTTAGGGCTGAACTTGCTGAGACCCTCCTCCCTCAGGCTCCCAAGTGCTGGGATTATAGGCATGCTCCACCATGCTTGTCTCCCTTTTCAATAGTATGTTTAAACACTTCAGTGAAGACCTTACATGACCTAGTATTTTTTTATACCTGGAAGCTCAAAATCTTTCCATTTCTGCTGAGATCCGCTGAAATTGTGTCGATCCTGCTGAAAGTCACTACTGCTGGACATGGCCAACTCATCACAGCCTTCCTCTGTGTTGCACTGAGAGTCAAACTTGATGGAGAGGTAGATTGCACCAGGAATGTGGACTTTATCCTGGGAGGAGCGACAGAGAACACTTCTATCACCAGGGCTCACTGGGTGTCATTGCAGCTGTCAGCGAGGCAGGGATGTGAGGTAAGTCACAGTGAGACAAGGAGCACTTTGACAGCAGCATGGGGCATGGCAGGGTGGGCAGAGAAAGTCCAGGGCAGGGCTTTTAGGCAGTGAAGATGGACGGGAGGAGCTCATCAGAAGAACAAGGTGTGTGACCGCCCTGGGGTGCATTCAGGAAGGCAGCAGCCCTAAACACTCTGGAGCGTCATGAGACGGGGTAAAGGGTGTGCTATGTGGGCAAAATCTCTTGGAGCCTTAGGACAAGGGTGAATCCTAACACTGGAGAGGTGAGGCCAAGGTCCTGGGCACTAAAACAAGGTATCTATGCTCTGTCTGGACAGCAGTGCACTCTGGGAAGGTTTGAGCAGGAGAAGCTTCTGTCCTATACTGAGGAAGGGTCACTCTGGCAGCTGATGTGGAGGCTGGGGCCAGGCCAGAGGCAGGAAGTTGGGAAGGAGCAGCAACAAGAACCCCATAGAAGGAGAGGACAGTGTGGTGCAGTGGCGGATAAGATGATCCTCTCTGAGGTATAACTTGGCAGCTGACCAGTCTCCATGAGGCTGCAGCCCAGAAACAGAGAAGAGCAACTTGGAAAGAAGAGGGCAGGGAAGCTTACTGTTCTGTTATTTTTTTAGATAGGGTCTCATCGCTTCTCGGCCTTTTGGCTAAGATCAAGTGTAGATAGGGTCTCATCATATGATCCAGGCTGGTCTTGAACTCATGGTAATCCTCCTGCCTCAGCCTGTGTGCTGGGATTATAAACGTGTCACCATGCCCAGCTAGCCCAACAACTCAGTTCTAGCCTGGCTATCACCGTCCACCACTGCTGTCAGTGCTTTCCACCCAAGATTTGGCTCTGCTGTGTTCAACACTTGAAAGACTGAGGAAAGGCAAGTGGCTTTAAGTCCAGAAAAATAACTGAGGCCATCCCAGCCCTAGCTCACCCAAACTTCTACTTTCTCTACCCTGTATAATTTCTCTGTTCTATATAAAAAAGGGGTTGGTGTCTCCAAGCTGTGGTAAGTCATTGGGGCACAAAGGGCGAGGCTGAGTGCTCACTTCGGCAGCACATATACAAAGGGCGAGGCTGAACCTAGGCCCATGTGCAAAACCACTGCCAGAAGAAACCGAGGATTCCCTTGGGGAGCAGGGACAGGACGAGTAAACTCTCCTCTGGGCCAGTTGGCCCATGTTTCCAGTTCAAATGAGGAAGGTCAGGAGAAGGGGAGGCACGGCTATACAGGACTCCTGGCTTGCAAGCCTATCACCTAGAGGAAAGATGCACTTTTTTGGTCAGGGGTGTAGGGAGAGAGTCTCTGCTGCTCAGACCATACCTCAAAGCTGGTGTTGTTGTTATATGGGTGTTTCGATTCCCTCACTTGCACCTCCATTCCAGGCTCCTCCATGAACTGGCAGGCAGCCAGGGCCATGGTTCCCAGCATGTTCTCTCTGCAACCCTGGAGCACCTTCTGCAGGATCTGGTGGGACACACAGTGTGTCAGGGTGGGGCAGGCCCTGCAGCAGACTCAGGGGGAGGCAATGAGAACCCACCTCAACCCATGGCCCACCCAGAGGTGCTGGAATCATCATGGCCTCTCCTCTGTAATCTCCACCAGTTGCCTCTCACTAAGCCATACACTGTCCACCTCTCAGAATAACACTACTTCTAGAAGGCCTGAAAGAACTAAAAGAACCAACCAATGAAGGTCCTGCCCCTGAAGAGCTCTGCCTGAGCAAGCGGACCAACCTAAGGGTGAATGATGACAAGTGGCCACAGTGAGGTATACCGTGAGGAGCTCCAGGGGAGAAGTGGGGAACAGATATTTCCATGGTGTGTTTTTTTTTTTTTTTGTATTGGGAATTGAACCCAGGGACTCACACTTGCTAGGCAGAGGCTGAACAGCTGGGCTACAATCCCAAGCCCTATGATTTCTTTCTGTTCCTTCTGGGAAATACATATGGTTACAGCAAACTGCCAGCTCCTCCACAGCTGTCAAAAGACCTGGAGACTTGGAAACTGGTAGTGTTCTCAAGTGACAATTAAAGGGTTAGAGGATGTATTATTAATCTCTCCATGGATAGCAAAGGTGTGTGTATGACAGGGGGATGGGATAAAGAAGGTACCAAATGTGACTTTTCTTCACTGAAAAACAGCAAGATGGTGACACAACTTCCTGGCTCAACTAGCAAAAGGCTGCTAAGTTCTAAATCTTTCTGATAGAGTCTTCTGCATCTAGGCAACAGGAGGTAGAAGAGGGACCCCAAACTTAGCCTTGTTTTAAAAGAACAAGTTCAACACTTGACTTAAAAATAAAACAGGAAATGGTCTCCCAACTTAAGAATCAGAGTCAGGCTTCAGAGAGTGGCATTCACCCACCCTAATAAGACCCCAACTCTGCCACCCAAAAGCCAGGAGCTGTGACATGCCTCCATGGCTTGATCCTTACCAGTTAACACCCAGGTCACAATGCAGCCCAGGTGTAAGTTAGGGCAGAGCATCTGACCTGGGTAAACACTCTAGAAATGACACTTTAAAACAGAAGACAAAATCTTCACTGTAAATCTTCCTCTATTACATGGACACACACACACTCACACACAGCCACAAAGACAATGATTGTGACGATAACAATGGACAGGCTACCTGAGTCCTCTTTAGCTCTGTCTACAACACTCATGTTATGTAAGACTCGGGATCTCAGGACAGTTAGCCAAAAGAGTTTAAGATTTGCAGGTGTGAAAGAAATCAAGATGGAACAACAATGGAAGTTTCATGGGACTGTGACTACAAACGTTCTTGGAGAACCAAGTCTGTGCTAGGCTGTGAGCACATCTCCAGGCCAATCCATGGGGTAGTCAAGAGTGGCTGCATTGTTATTGCACTTACACCTGTCTGTGATTGGCAGAGCCGGACAGGTGAGCTCATTCCAGGCAGCACTCCAGGTGAAACCTGTTCAAATACACTGGGGTCCACTAAGGTGGGGATCAAGGAGAGGAGGGACCTGGGAGGGAGTGCTGAGTTTGGTCTGTTTAACTACCTTCTCCCACTGGTGCTTTTCTTCTAGCTGCATGAACATATCCAAAATGTAAGTCATATGGGCAGGGCCACTTAGCTCCAGGATGTCTTCGCTCACTGTCATGTGCCCTGGCCACTCAGCGAGCAGGGATGCTAGCACGTGGCGGGCATAGAGGACAGCCGTGGCCTCGTTCACACGGAAGAGGTAGTCCCGCACGGCCCTCTTGCTCTTGCAGTTCAGCTCCTTGTGCAGGAGGGCAGCACTCTTGCTCCGGCGTTGCTTGGCATAGCTCTGCTGCAGCTCGCTCTCAGTGCTTGAGATCAGCTTCTGGGTCACCGGGTTCGACTCGGCAGTGGCTTGGTCACAGCGTGCAGGCCGAGACTGCAAAGCCAAGATCACCATGACAGGGGCCTGGCCTTCTCACGTGGGATGGGGGTGTGGACACTTTGTTCCCTGGTGGGTGACATACCAAACATGGCAAGATGATCATGTCTGTGTCCACAGCTTTGGCACTCTGTTCTTCCAGTCTCAGATTCCTACTGGGTTGCCACCTCTGAGCCAGGGAGCGTATCCTTTCATCCGTGGCTAGCTCATCCCCATCAAACCTGAAGGAAAGAGCACGAGCTTAGGTATGGAGAGGCAGAAAGCAGCAGTTTAACCTGCAATTCAACTTGTCAGGAATGTTATCAGAGCTGTCCTGTTATTACACAGGACGTTGTACAGTCTTTCTCTACATTTTGCAGACTGGGTTCACAAATTACAATCATTCCACTTGCAGATATCCAGGTGTGTACTTCGGCAGAGGATACACACCACCTCCTGGAAGTCACCCACCATTCCCCTTTTCCACTTCTGGGGATGCAACACCAGGCCTGGCACGTGCTAGGCAACTCTCTGGTCCTGAGCTACCTACTCAGGCCCTTTTAAAATTCTGACAGGCATCTTGGTAAGTTGCCATGCTGGCCTCAAACTTATAATCCTCCTGCCTCACTCTACCAAGAAGCTTGGAAAACAGCTGTGTACCCCTATGCCTGGCCTGATCTATTTTAGAACAAGGTTCCCTGGAGTTTTCACAGGTGACATATTCACTTGACTGGTGACATGGCTCCCTTCTTCCCCAGCAGAGTACACAGGTTCTCACCAAAGGGAGGTGAAGTATGTGCTATTTCCAATGTCCTTGCTCAAAGAACTGTACTAATGACATACTCCTTTTTCTACCTCCCACCTTTCCTCTTGGCTGGCACCCTGGGCCGGTGAGGCTGAGCCAGCTGTGATGACACAGATGGGAACAACACCCTCAGGATGGTCATCGGGCCACTGTGCGGAGCAGAGCTGCCTCCTCCCTGGAATGCTGGGTGAGGGGGAAACACGCTCCAGCTAACTTGGTCTCTGACAGTCCTGCCCTTTTCAGTTATAGCAGCTTGGTCTGTACCCTGATGATCTTTGTTTCACAGTATGTGCTTCACAGAGGATTTGAGGGAACAGATAAGAAACACATAAAATAGAAATGCAAATGAAAGAAATATTAAATAACTATAAATTAGATTAGAAGTCAAAGACTGCGAGTAGAGAGCTCACCAAATGTGTGTGAAGCCCTCAGTGTCATCCCCTTCTAAAATGAGAGAGGAAGAAATCAAACCTAGGATGTGGGGTGGGGTTAGACTGCCAATATATAAAGTTCTACATGAACTGAAGAGCGGAGCTCAAGAATAGATGTGACTTGGGCCGGAGGATTAGCTCAGTGGTTCTGGTGCCTGCCTGGCAAGCGCAAGGTCCTGAGTTCGATCCCCGGTAACCACATATAATGCTGGGCATGGAGACACGCCCACCAACAATCAACACCGCATACCACAATGCCGGACGTGGTGGCTCACGCCTGTAATCCCAGCACTCGGGAGGCAGAGACAGGAGGATTTCTGAGTTCGCGGCGGCTTGCCTGGGCACCATAGTGAGCTCAGGGCCAGCCTGAACTGCAAAGTGAGACCCTGTCTCAAAAAGCAAAAAAAAAAGAATAGATGTGACTTTCCTGGCTAAGGGAAGGGAATACTGCTGGTTATATAATCAGTCTTGAAAACAAACCATAAAAAGAGCTCACACCAGTGATGAAAACAACGGCTTCTCGAGCAGAGATGGCTGTGAGCTCACAGGAGAGCAGGGGTGATCCCTGGGGACTGGGCGGTAACCTTTCCTATGGACTCACGGACAACAACCCCACCTGCTGCTGCCTGCTGGGGTCTCTCCAGCTCCTGCTGGCAACCAGGACCTGCTCTGCCCTCATCTGTACTCACTCAAGTGCTTCAGTGAGATTCCCTCTCACCTTTTCTGAACTTCCAGGAAGAAAGAGTCCGTCTTTTTCATCTGCAGCTCATATATGGCCCGGAGGATGTGGAGGGGGGCATTGAGGGCGTCGTGAGCCATCTGAAAGCACAGGAGGAGGCAGAAGGGAAAAAGTTAGAAGTGCTGTCCAAACCTTACTGATAGTCTAAACTCAAAAGGGGTAAGATGGTATTTCCGAAGTACTATGGTCTATAAGTATATAAAATTGTAAGCACTAAGACATGAGTTGTAATGTCTTTATTACCATGTAACTTCCAAGAAAATTATAAAACATTGAAGCACCAAGGAAATTTTACGGTAAGAAACACAATTTTTTTATTTTAGTCATTATTCACACACTGTACTCCCTGTTGGCTTCTCTGTAACTGTCTCAAACTCAAGCTGAACACCTGGCACAAACTTCAGCCCTGCACCTTCCTTTGAGGTTTTTAAACACTACCTGTTTTTCTGATATCCACCCCAACAGTGTTTTCTCTTTGTACCATTACACCTTCTGAAGGTCAAGCTCTACCCACTTCATATCATTCCAAACAACAGCAGCTATTTGGACAAGGTAAGGTAACATCTTTCCTTCTTTCTTTTTTATTTTTTAAGACAGTCTTGCTATTAGTTTAGGCTGGCCTTGTACTCGCTGTGTAACCCAGGTTAGCCTTGAACGTGGAGTGATCCTCCTCCCTCAACCTCCTGAGCATGGGATAACAGGTATAAATCCCACCATGCCTGGCAGTAAGAGACTATTTCTGACAAACTACAACAAAGACCACCATTTGAGAGTTTATGGCTGGGCTTTCAGATTTTAGTAACCTCTGAAAATTACACACCAAAATTTACATACGTACTTAAATGTGTATTTTATGGAGACAGGACTGAAGGTTTTTGGGTCCATAATCCAAAAATATTTAAAACTACTGCTACAGGGCTTTTCCAATCTTCAAGATTGGTTCTGTACAACACAGACTGAGTCTGTAGGAAGTGGATTATTAGGACAGCAAACTAAAGCATTTTCAGTTTTAGCTGAAGCCCAGAACATACCAAGAAACATATTCTGGTGGGTTCATCCAGGCCTTCCAGAGGGTCCAGTTTTTTCTGCTCCGGTTCTCCAGGGCTGCTGGCCGGCTGTTCCACCTCTTCCTCTTGGTCCCCTCGCTCATCCAGCTCCAGGTCTCCATGCTCAGCCAGAGTATTGATCTCTTTTTTTGAGGAGTACAGCATAATAGACAGGATCTGTACATGGGAAAAGGGGTGGAAGGGAGGTTAGCATCCAGGGAGTGAGCAGATGACACACTTCTTCAACCACATAAGGGCAGAAATATGGGACCTAACTTTTAAAAACATCAGAACTCATATGAAGAATACAAAATTAGCTAGGCCTGGTGGCATACAATTGTAATCTCAGCATGTTGGGAGGCTGAGGCAGGGAGATCACAAGTTCAAGCCCAGCCTGTGGAATTTACTGACCTAGTGAAATCCTGTCTGAATAAAAAATAAGAGTGGAAAGTGTTGCTTGGGGTGAAGACCCTAGGTTCAATCCTCAGTACCACACAAAAAGGAAAAGACTGTGTTTGTGTGTGTGTATAGTTAGTATGAAAACATGTTTAATTGTACAGTTGAAGAAACTGTAATACAAACTATGAGCGCTCTTGTGATGATTAACCTTGCCATGAAAGTATAGACTGGTATCCTTCTTTAGAATCTGTTTTGGTGAAATGTAAAGTATACAAAAATATTCATACCCTTTGAGTCCATAACTCATTTTTTAGGAATAATGTAAAATATGTAAAAAAGTTCTACTGAAGTATTAGTAAGGACAAAAAAACTGCAAAGAATCTTTTTTTTTTGGAGACAGGGGCTAGTTATATAGTTCAGGCTGGCCTTGAACTCAATAGGTAGTGCAGGTTGGCCTCAAACTCATGGCCAGCCTCCAGCCTCAGCCTCCTGAGTGCTAGAATTATAGGCATGTGCCACCATGCCTAGCCAAAGCACCTTCTTGTATTGTATGTGGCCCTCAAAGGCTATGAAACCTACATAGAAATTGAAAACAACACCTATCATATGATCTCAGTTTATTTGAATATTGTGCTAATCATAAAATGTAAATTTATATATGTACTATAGATGCAAAGGAAAAAAATTACAAGGAACCTGGTATGGTGGTACACATCTGTAATTCTAGAAGGCTGAAGCAGGAGGATTCCAAGTTCAAGCTTAGCTAGGGCAACTTAGCCAGATTCTGTCTCAAATAAAATAAAAATAAAAAAGAGAGAGGGATGTAGCTCATGTGAAGGGTACGGGTTAAAACCCTAGTACTGAAAAGAGGAGGAAGGATGAGAAGGAGAGGAAGAATATGAAAGAAGAGGAGAAGGAAGAAGAAAGCAGGACACAAAATGTTAAATAACAGAATTCTTTTCTGGTTTGAATTTTTTTATACCTTTGAAATTTTCTGCAGTGTGGTTCCATTATTTGTATAATAAAAATATTCTAGTTGAAAATATCCTTTAAGACTAAGGGTTGCAGCTTTCCCCGGTGCCCACTAGTGTGTTTTGGCAGGTTTCCCTTAAACCTAAACAAACCTTCCCATGGCACTCAGAGCTCGTTCCGTGGGCCAGGGCTCTGTGTCACTGAGGCCAGCGGTACTGACTCCCTTGCAGTAGCTTCTCCTGTACATAAAGCAGGTGCTTGGCCCAACAGGCCTGTGGGGAACCACAGGAACTCCACTAAGAAACAGCTAAGGCCTCAGGGCAATAGCAATAAAACTAAAATTATCAACTGGAATCCTACATAAGGCAAACATGAATGAGGACAAATTTAGAAGCTGATTTACCCTGAAGGAACTTGAAGGGGAAATAATAATTCAAGGGCACACTCTATTGCCATGATAAAATAGCCAAGTATGTGTGTTCAGAAAGTACTTCTCTTGCAGTGTTCTTTGAACAAACCTGAAATTCATTTTCACTGACAGGGGAGGGCAGGTGTCACAGTCCCTAATTCTAACAGGGAAGACAGAAGCAGGGCAGTTTTAAACACTATACAACAGTAGCACAGGCAAGCCAGCTGGGACAAGCTAAGTCTTCCAGCTCCCAGGCAGCAGTGGTGCAGTGCCCCCGTCCCTTACTTCCAGGTCCCGCAGGAGCCACGTTTTACTGAAGCCGGTCCCTTTGCTGCACTTTTTCACTAGCAGCTTCAGCAGATCGGTCTGAAGGAAGGTTGTTTGAGTCTCTTCAAAGCCATGAGCCTGCCAACAGAGAGAGAGTGAGTGCAGCGGTGTCCACCTGAAGAAGGCAGAGGTTTGCTGGAGAGAAGGAAGTTCCTCTCAGCATCCATTCTCAGCCAGGGAACCCAGCTGAGCTCCAGTGATTCCAGAGTCAGCAAGGAGAATGCAACTCTGATCCCACTCATAACTGACCATCTGCCCCTTCACTCTCTGACTCACCCATTCAATATTTCTGAAACCTATTTTGTATCACTCCCCTGCTATCTACCTTCCAAAATCTTCCCAATGGGTCTGAGGCTAAAATCCAAGCCCCCAGTCTTGGCCAACAAGGTCCCACAAAGCTGCCTGCCTCTCTGGCCTCATGCCCCTGTGGTGAAGCCCTGAAGGCTCTTTCTGCACGGTGACCACTGTGCCTCTTCCACTTCAAGACCTGGAGCTTGCTACTCACTTTTAGTTTTTCTAAGGTATCCTCCCTATCTATCACTGCAAATTCCTCCCTTTACAGAAAGGCTTTTCCTGACTCATGGCAGTCCTTCCTGCAGGCTCCTTGTTGGCCCTGGCTGGTCAGACTGCAAGCTTCATGAGAGGCAGGCTCTTTTTTCTAGTTCTTCACTATACGATTAGCTCCATTTGGCTCTTGTGCTTAATATTTACTGAATGAAGAGTCAAAGATCTCTGCCCTCAGAGTGTTTATTATTTCTTTTCTACAATGTGAAGAATGAAACAAATTGCACACTGTGATAACTCCCTAGAACAAAACCAGCAGCAGGCTGGGCATGGCAGCACCTATAATCTCAGCACTTGGGAGGCTGAGGCTGGAAGACTGTAGCAAGTTTGAGCCCAGCCTGGACTACATAGCGAGTTCAAGGACAGCCTGGACTACAAAGCAAGACCCTGTCTCAAACCTGTCCCCACCCACACACAAAAAAAATCTAGCAATGGATGCATGAACTCAACCCTGGTGGTCCAGCGCTGGAAGGTGACTTAGAATAGTCTCCCCACCAGTACTGCCACTGAGCACCCTTCAGAGTCAAAGGACTATGAACTTCACTGAGCGCTTCTGTCCTGGACAGCTGAGTCCTGGACACTCTACAAGTGAGCTGAAGTGTGTCTTCTGGAAAGATCCTCCTCTCTACCAGGTAGTAGAAACAGTCCTCACAAGTCAGAGCATCTCATCTCTATGCCAACTACTGCCCAGCTCTTTAACTTGTCCATGGGCTAAACCTACTCTTTAATCTTCTATGGGATGTTAGTTCCCTTTATTCTCCCTTCTAGATCCTATGTCATTCAGAGGAAGTAAGGAACTTTTTAGTGCACTTTTCGTCTCACCTGCCATGGCTATGTCCTCCTGAAGACACAGTACCTGAATCCATGACAGTGTTGAAAAAGATAAAACCAACTATGGGGAAAATTCTGTTTCCTCCTTAAAGTTATCCTGGTATAAGGCCTCACACATTTCTAAAACTAACCAAGAACCTACGGTTAAGCATTCATTGAAATCAGATGGAATTTCTTCCTTCAGCCAGATTTATTACTGAACAGAAAAAGCTCTCCATTACCTTTAATGTTTTATATAAACCTTTGAGGGCCAGGGACAGAACCCAAGTTGCTTCTACTGCCTCCGGACAATGGCTGTCCATGCTGGTTTGCAGAAGGTGACTGGCAATAAAGGCAAAGTGCTGGGAATACTGGCTCAGCTGGGCATGAGAGTCACTGCTTTCTTGTGTTCCCCCCTTCTGGACCAGCTGGTAGTCCTTCACTGAAAGGCAATGTCAGGGAGAGAAAGGACACAAAAAGTACAGTTAATGCTTCCTGCAGCCAAGTTTCTTCCACAGTGACGTGCCTTACTAAAGTATGGTCTGAAGAAACACAAATCTCCCAGGCTTGGTGAAAATATATTTGACACCTTCATGACAGAGCTGTTAATTTGTACGTCTTGCTATCAGGCAGCTTGAAGTACTGGTGGTACATGCATAGCTATCCCACTGGGCAGCTTTTTAAAATTATTAGTAAAAAGACTGATTAAAGTGATTAGATCTATTTGCACAACCAGTGGTAACAGCTACCTGATAAGACAGTCATGTATGTAACACCTGTGTTTCAAAGCCAGCAGGAACATGTTAAGGACAGCTTGTAGATGAGCACAAAAGTGGTACTGGGCCACCTATCCACTGAGCAACTCAGAGCAACAATACACGTTCCTACTATTGTGTCAAGTAGGTCATCTCCAAAGGTGTTCATGGACTTTTCTTTTTCTTTTTGAGACAGGTCTCACTCTGTAGGTCCAGGTTGTCCTTGAACTCTCTATGGGGCCCAGGCTGTCCTTGAATTTGTGATCTTCCTGCATCAGCTTCCCAAATGTGTGACAGGTGTGCACCATGATATCTGGCTGAAGTTCTTAAAATAGTACACATGAGACTTGTACTTCCAAACCAATGGAAGAAAGAAAGACAATTCATTCTTCCATGTTAGTCAACTATAACACTTTTAAAAACTTGAAATGGGCCAGGAATTTAGTCCAAGTGGTACCATGCCTACCTAGGAAGCATATGGGCCCAAGTTCAATCCCCAGCACCGCCAACAAAACAAAACAAGACAAAAAAACCCCTGAAACAATAATTTTCAGACACTGAGCAACAGGTAACAAAGGACTATGATCCTTGGGAGAAAACATAAACTAAGGCCTCTAGAAGCACCAGAAATGTGTATGCTGAAGAACACAAAGCAGAAATCCCAGCACAGTTTAGAAGTCTGAGTGAATTAAGGAGATGATCAGAGGTCAGGGAAATCAAGGTATGTAGCTAGAATTTAGGGGACAGGATATCCCTGGAAGAAAGATGCACACAGAGAAAGGAAGGTTGTAGACAGCCCGCTATAGATTCTCTGTTTTGTTTTTTTTTGAGACAGGTCTTGTTTTTCTGTCTTGTTTTTTTTGAGACAGGTCTCGCTTTGTAGTTCAGGCTGGCCCTGAACTCACTATGTAGCCCAGGCAAGCCTCAAACTCAACAATTTTCCTGCCTCTGTCTTCTGAGTGTTGGGATTACAGGTGTGAGCCACCAAATCTGGCATTGTGGTATGTGGTACCAGGGATCAAGCTCAGGAACTTGCACTTAGCAGGCAGGCACCAGAACCAGTGAGCTAAATCCTTGGCCCTCTCTTGGTCTTAAGCCAAATATTCATCTGCATATATATGTGAGGAAACTGTCTAGGGCAGGAGAAATACTACTACAAAGCAGTAGGCTAACAATTCTCTCTGGAGCTCACAAAAATCCAGGAATAATCTGTCTTCCTACCAGTGCGAGCAGAAATTTCCTGGTAGGGGGCAGAAGAAAAAGTGGTTGAAATTTCTCCCAATTCAATAAAAACTATAAACCCAGCTAGATCAAGGGGTATTGCACCTACCTTGGAAGTACAAGGGCCAGGGTTCAATTCCCAGTACAACAAAAAACGAAACAAAACAAAAAACAAACAAAAAAACTGTAAAACCAAAGACCTCAAAAAGTCTCCAAGCAGAAGAAACATAAAGAAAATCATGCCAAGGCAAATCATAATCAAATGGTTAAAACCCAAGTCAGGCCCACTGATATGCATTGTAATATGAGCACTCTTTGAGGCTGAGGCAAGAGAACTGCAAATTCAAGGCAAGTGTTGGCAGTATAGCAACTTGGTGTCTGAAAATAAAAAAAAATGTTTTAAAGGGCTGTGGAAGTAGCTTAATACAAAGACCCTTAGTTAACTCCCCAGCGCCAAAAAAATTTGCTAAAAGCAGCAATAAAGAGAAAAATCCTAAAAACAGCCAGAGTAAAAAACATGAAATAAAAAGAACAAAGACAACAACAAAAATTACAGAAAAAGTAGCAAAGATGAGAATGATGATCTTTATGCCATAAATCTATACAAGCCAGAAAACAATAGACAAATAATTCAATCTAGAATTTTTCGCCTAGGAAAACTACCTTTCAAAGATGAAGTCACTGATTGATATTGTGAAATAGTAACTATTCAAAGGGAAATGGGGTTTAGGGGTAAATAATGTGGAAAGAAAAAAATTGATGGAAAAAGAAAATGTGCATATAGGGGCAAGGGGAAGTAGAGTGGGTAGAGGAAGAGGAAAAATGAGAATTAAGTTATGTGATATACTGGTACAAATTCTCAATGTGGAGTGTAATTGTGATGTGTATATATAATGTACCAATAAAAAGTACCAATTAAAAAAGATGAAGTCAAGGTAAATATTTTCTAGACCAACTGAAAGAGCTTATAACCTCAGATCTAAACTACCAGAAATGCTAAGGAAAGTTCTTCAGGCCAAAGAAAAACAGTAGATAGAGATTTGGATCTACACAAAGGAATGAAGAGTAGCAGAAATAGTAAATACATAGTTAAATTTAAAAACATATTGTTTTCATTTTATAATCTTTTAAAATATCTGACATTTTGGGCTGGAGATTTAGCTCAGTGGTTCCGGCGCCTGCCTCGCAAGCGCAAGGTCCTGAGTTTGATCCCCGATAACCACATACAATGCTGGGTGTGGTGGCTCATGCCCATCAGCAATCAATACCACATACCACAGTGTTGGGCATGGTGGTTCACGCCTGTAATCCCAGCTCTCAGAAGGCAGAGACAGGAAGATTGCTGAGTTCTAGGCTTGTCTGGGCTACATAGTGAGCTCAGGGCCAGCCTGGACTACAAAGCAAGACCCTGTCTCAAAAAAAAAAAAAAAATCTGACATTTTAAAGCAAAGACAATGTATTGAGAGATTTATATCATATAAAGCAAAATGTTTAATAACAATAACACAAAAATGGTGGTGGGGAATAAAAATAAAGGTAGTATATCTATACTATTGTGAAGCGTTACGACATCTGACCAGACTTTGATGAGTTAAAGGTTTATAGTATAAACCTTAGTGCAATCTGTAAAAAATGATTTGACTTTTGTAATCCTAGATTACTAGGAAAAAAAACCGATATAGAGAGCCAATAGTGGGGATAAAATGAAACCATTAAAAAATAATAAACCAGTCCAAAAGAAGGCAGGAGGGCTGAGTGTGGTGGTGCACACGTATAATCCCAGCACTTGGATGCTGAGTCAGGAGGGATCACTGTGAGTTCGAGGCCACTCTCAAACACATAGTGAGTTCAAGGCCAGTCTGAACTACATAATGAGAACCTGCCTCAACCCTCCCTCCCCCAAAAAAGAAGGGAGGAGGAAAAAGAGGAACAAACAGATGAGTCTAAAAGAAAATAGTAGATTTAAATTCAAGTTGTCTGATAACATCATTAAATGTAAATGAACTAAACAATTCAATTAAAAGGCAGGAATTATCAGACTGGATTTAAAAAGAAGGTCCCACGAAGTGCTACCTACAAAAAAAATCCCCTTTAAATGTAAAAACATAGGCAAGTTAAAGGAAAAGGACAGCAAATGACATACTATGTAAATGCTAATATTAAAATATAAAAGAGGATAAATATTAAAGGAGATAGCTAAACAGAATATTATCAAGGATAAAAAGGAACATTTCATAATGAAATGTGTTTAAGAAACTTCAAGAGTTCTCTTTCAGCAGTTGTTAGAATAAGTACACAATCAGGAAAAGCAGGAAAGACATGGATAACACTATTAACTAATATACATTTCCTTCATGGAAATGCATGGAATGTTCACCAAAAGTCATCATTTGAACAATAAAACAAGTTGCAACAATCTTAACAGGATTAAAAATAAACATGATTTCTGACAACAAGGAAATTAAACTTGAACTCAGTAAGAGAAAGATATTGGAATATTCTTTAAATATCTGAAAATTAATAAACCAATTTAAATAATCCACAATGTCAAGAAGAAATTAGAAGGTAAATTAGAAAATATTCTGAATGAAATGAAATGATACAGTCAATGAATGAATGAATGAAAATGATAATATATAAAAAGTTGTGGGACGTGGCTAATGTCATACTTAGAGGCAAATTCCCAGCATTAAAATGCTATGGCAGGGGCCAGAGATTTAGCTCAGTGGTCCTGGCACCTGCCTAGCAAGCGCAAGTTCCCTGGTTTGATCCCCAGTAACCACATACAATAATACTGGGCGTGGTGATAGACAGAGGGAGGAGCCCTGCTGTGAGTTTGAGGCTAGCTGGGCTACATAGTGAGCTCAGGACCAGTATGAACTACAAAGCAAAAGCTTGTCTCAAAAAAAAAAAAAGCTATAGCAAAGAATAAAGGTCTCAAATGATAACTTCTACCTTAAGAAACCAGAAAAAACAAAAAGCAAATTAAAACTAACATAAGCAAAAGGGAATCAATAATAAATGGAGAAGAAATCAATGAAACAGAAAATAATAGAAAAAAAATCAATGACACCAAAACTGGTCCTCTGGAAAAACAATCAAATAATAAATCTCTGGATAAACTGTTTAGGAAACAAAAGAAAGACACAAATTACCAATTCAGGAATGAAAGAAGATAGTTAATACTCTATACCAGGCTGAGAAAAATTGAAAACCTAAATTTTATAAGCCTAAATTTATTCTCTAAATAAAATGCAGAGATATACAATACTGATGAATCTAAAGATTCAATTCTGGGGGCCGGAGGGTTAGCTCAGTGGTTCCGGCGCCTGCCTCCCAAGCGCAAGGTCCTGAGTTCGATCCCCAGTAACCACATATAATGCTGGGCGTGGAGACACGCCCACCGATAATCAACACCGCATACCACAGTGCCGGATGTGGTGGCTCATGCCTGTAATCCCAGCACTCGGGAGGCAGAGACAGGAGGATTGCTGAGTTCGTGGCGGCTTGCCTGGGCACCATAGTGAGCTCAGGGCCAGCCTGAACTACAAAGCGAGACCCTGTCTCAAAAAGCAAAAAAAAAAAAAAAAAAAAAAAAGATTCAATTCTGTTAAAAAGTCAGTTTTCCCAGGGGCTGGGGATTTAGCTCCATGGTTCCAGCGTCTCCCTAGTAAGCGCAAGTTCCTGAGTTTGACCCCTAGTACTATATACCACAACACCACATACCACAATGCCAGGAGTGGTGGCTCGTGCTTGTAATCTCAGCACTTGAGAGGCAGAGGCAGGAGGATTGCTGTGAGTCTGAGGCTGGTTTGGACTACGCAGTGAGTCCAGGGCCAGCCTGAACTACAAAGTGAGACCCTGTCTCAAAAAAAAAAAGTCAGGGCCGGAGGGTTAGCTCAGTGGTTCCGGCGCCTGCCTCGCAAGTGCAAGGTCCTGAGTTCGATCCCCAGTAACCACATATAATGCTGGGCGTGGAGACACGCCCACCAACAATCAACACCGCATACCACAATGCCGGACGTGGTGGCTCACGCCTGTCATCCCAGCACTCGGGAGGCAGAGACAGGAGGATTGCTGAGTTCGCGGCGGCTTGCCTGGGCACCACAGTGAGCTCAGGGCCAGCCTGAACTACAAAGCGAGACCCTGTCTCAAAAGCAAAA
>PVIC010040916.1:0-16481 GCA_004025085.1 Thryonomys swinderianus
AAAAAAAAAAAAAAAAAAAAAAAAAAAAAAAAAAAAAAAAGATGTGTCATGTACTGGTACAAATTCTCAATGTTGAATGTGATCATAATGTATGTATAAAGTGTGCCAAGAAAATCAATTAAAAACAGGTGGGAGATTCTGATATATTTTGAGTACTCCATAGATGGTAGTTACTTGTACCGTTTATTAGTGGTGTGGTCTACATTTGCTTATACAAGGTATATATTGAGTCAGATGAAGCAATTGTGAAGTAGTGTTTCTGTGAGCTGTCTTATTCCCCTCATCCTTACTGGGAATTGAACTGGGGACCTTGTGCTTGCCAGGTGGATATTGATGACACCACTCAGCTAAATTCCCAGCCCGTGCTATCTTAATTCAGTATTAAAATGCTGCTCCTGTCGGTCATATTCCATAGCCCTGATTCACATATTTAGTAGATATTTGTGGCCTTTAAAAAGTATACCTTTGAGAACAGCCCACTGAATGGCCAGATTTAGTTCTTGTAAGTAGCTATTTTAAAGTAGAAATCAGAATGTGTGTATACATGTGAGTATGTGTAGTAAAGTCATAAAACTAATACTTTATAGTCCAAATGGCTCATTTAATTTTCAGCTATTAGTGGATATTGGTCAGTTATGGTAAAACAGCTTATTTAGTTAAATTTGTGTTAAATATATGATCTTATATTCATGAGTGTCTTGAGTAAATACTTTGTTGGTTATTTTATGACTTCTGATTGTTAATGAATTTGAAATGAATTTGAAAGCACTTGTAATTCTGAGGAAGATGGCAAAAAGGTGACTGTAGTAGTTTGTAGTAGGTGCCGCGTGCTCATCATGATGTCGAGCAGCAGTATACTGACTGAAATGTCCCAGTAGGTATTGTGGTAACACAGTGCAGCAGGCTATCAGATGCTTCAGAGCAGTTGCATCTGGTTCAGATGTCGGAGTATTTGAGTCTGTTCCAGCCAGGACTGCAAACCCTGTTATTAGGAGTGTATTAACATAAACTGTGGTGGGAGGAAGAGCGGCTTATACCTCACAAGATGCAGATTTGTAGCAGGGCTGGTGGTGCAGGCTTGTAATCCAGCACTCTGACAGGCTGAAGGAGGATGACCTCAAGTTCACGCCCAGTGTGAGTGACTTAATGAGACTGTCTCCAAATAAAAAATGAAAATTGGCTGGGGATGTAGCTCAGAGCAAAGACCCTGGGTTCAATTCCTGTACTGCTTGGGGGGAGGGTGGAGAGGAGGAGGAAGAAAGTTGAGTGTAGTCTTTGTTATTTAAAAAGTTGTGTGTGGTTTTTAGCAAATTATGCATGTTTGGTGTAACTCAAGTTCTTTAATTGCAGAATGAACATCCAACAGAGCCAGGATTGGTTAACTACTTTTGAAGGTGGTTAGGATCATTGAATGAAATAAGATATTTTTGAAAATGACTTTAAATCCTTTGGGTATTATATAAATGTGAGTTTGTATCCATTTTGATTTCAGATGCAAGGGGTGGGCACTGTTGGGAGGAGTGTTTGAGTCCATTTCTGTTCATTGGTTTAAGTTTTTTTTTGTCTAGGTTCCAAGTGAAAATATCAGATTTCAGAGTCCTGTTCCTCGGTTTTCTTGACTACTGATTGCATTAAAGAATTACATGTGTGAATCTGGATATGTAGACGTGTGTTGTAGGATAGCAGTCCTGTTCGGGAACCGCCAGGAAGTACTCATCCAAGTTCCTACTTCAGACTTCCCTGTGGATGTTCATTTGTCCCTGTTGGCTTGGCTTTCCTGTGTGGTGACATGTTAGGGCCTGAATGTTTGCATGGAAACTTTTCCCCTCTTTTCATAAGGAATGAATGCATGCTAATAAAAAACTGTGTCTTTTCTTTCATTTTAGAACATTTTATCATAAATATTTTAAGTTACTTTAAAGTCGCTTTTCTTTCTTTAAACATTTAATGCATTAGTTTTTTTGCGCTTTTTTTTTTTGAGATAGGGTCTCACTTTGTAGTTCAGGCTGGCCCTGAGCTCACTATGTAGCCCAGGCAAGTTTGGAACTCAGCAATCCTCCTGCCTCTGCCTCCTGAGTCCTGGGATTATAGGCGTGAGCCACCACACCTGGCACTGTGGTATGTGGTATTGATTTTTTTGATTGCTGGTGGGGGTGAGTCACCACGCCCAGCACTGTATGTGGCTACCAGGATCCAACTCAGGACCTTGCGCTTGTGAGGCAGGTGCCAGCACTACTGAGCTAAATCTCTGGCCCTAATGCATTAGTTTTTTATGATCTCACTCTTAAAAACACACTTTTCCTTTGCTGTTGTGGTTTTCATCTTAAGATTGTCTTCAGTAGTTGATCAAGTTGAAAGATTGAAAATAGTTTTTTTTTTCTTTTTTTGAGAAAGGGTCTCGCTTTGTAGTTCAGGCTGGCCCTGAGCTCACTATGGAGCCTAGGCAAGCCTGGAACTCAGCAATCCTCATGCCTCTGCCTCCCGAGTGCTGGGATTAAGGCACGAGCCACCACCCCCGGCACTGTGGTATGTGGTATTGATTGCTGGTGGGCGTGAGTCACCACGCCCAGCATTGTATGTGGTTACCAGGATCAAACTCAGGACCTTGCACTTGCGAGGCAGGCAGGCGCCAGCACCACTGAGCTAAATCTCTGGCCCAAAAATAGTTTTTGTTAACCAATTAGACACAAAAAACCAGGGAAATGTTGGCCATCCAGGTACCCATCCCAAGGGAAGGAAAAGTAAACTAATCGTAGTTTCCAAGTTTTCTTAGACTTTGATTAGTGAGAGGGTCCACAGGTCTTGACATACCATCATAGTGTGTTTGTGGTGGACCTTGCAGAGGAGTGTCATGGGTACCCTGTGTTTGGGTCTCAGGTGCCTGGATGAGGTGGCTGCCTAGCTCTAGACTGTCCAACCTTGCTCATCAGGTATGAGCGTGACATGGAGCCATCAAGCCTCTGTCCACAGAAAGGGTTTAGCACAGAGCAGCTCGCATGGTGGTTTCATGAGGCCGCTCTTCTCAGGGCCCCTCCAGGTGCAGCCCAGGCAGTAGCCTCTGACCTTGTGCCGTGCCCTGTGGACACACCGCTCTTACGGCTTCTTTGACTCTGCCTTCTAAGGTTGGGTCTTTACGCTGGCTGTTCCTCCTTTCTCTTCTGGCTTCTCTGTTCAGCTCTGCACACTACCCCCTCGCGAGCTCATCCATCTCCTCACTGTGGGCTGTCAGCATCCACATTTCTGTCCACCTCTGACCTTTGAGCTTTGTCCGTGCATGGAAAGGCTGACTGGGCACCACCATGTCCATGTCTCCTTCATCTCTCGTTCAGCACATTTTCGGTGACACGCCTGGTTTCCCCAACCACTTTCTCCCTTTGATTTCTGACTCCCGTTCACTGAGCTGTCAGACCGGCAGTCTCCTTTGCGTCCAGTCCGTGCCCTTGGCCCCAGGCCTTCAGGTGGTGTAACTGGCTCTGCTCCTGGGGTGGATCTCTTCTGTCCAGCTTGTCTGGGTTCCTGTGACTTCACCAGTGGTCTCTTATGTGACAGCAGTCTCCTGCATGGCTTCCCTGCCTCTTGTCCTGCCTCCTTTCTGCTTTCTGCTCGTGGTGAAGAGGGTGATCTTGTTAACCCCACATCTTGTACTCTTACTCAGGCCTCACTACTAATGTGGTTTTCACTGCAACTGGAACGAAACCAAACTGCCCTTTCGCCTTTGCTAGGCCTCCCCCCATCTTCACTGAGGTTTGAGCCCAGGCCCTTGACTGCTAAACATTGTCTCTGCTCCTGAGCTACCACCTCGGCCCTCACCTTTGGCTTTTCAATACACGCTTTTGGTAACTAAAGTTGAATAAAATGTCTGGATTAAAACTCCTACGTTTTTGAAAACTTGAATTGACTCCACGTGCTCCTGCATTGTTTTCTTCTACTCTTTCTCTTACAAACGTGGAAACAGAATCTCAGCTGGCCCCATGCCATTCCTGGCCTTTGGCTCTGCCCAGAGTGTCATATCCAGGGGATTTCTTGGTGAGCAGCCTTGGCTCTTGCGTGTCAGTCTTACTGTGCTGGTGCCACCAGTGGCTTCAATTCGTGCTGCTCTGTCGAACTCTGCACTAAGTTACTTCTTCCAGAAGCTTCTGTGGCCTGTCTTCAGCTGCCCGATGTTTCACTTGCCTTCTTAGTTCTCTGTTTCCTTTGGTAGTCGGCTCACTCAGTACTCTCATTTTCGCCTTCCGGGACAAGTATGGACGCTCTGTTCCCTAATAAGCCTTGTATCCAACCCTGTCTGACATCTCTTCTTCCGGGGACACTGTGGCCTTAGCTTGCACACCGTTGTCTCTACCAATAAGATTCATGAGCCTCTCTACCCATGTGTGTTACTGCAGCATCATCCTTTTCCTGACCTGGAGGCTGACTGATCTTGGGTGCACTTTTTCTGGTCTCTCTTGCAGGGTGGGAAACCTGTTTCTCACCTTCTCAATGTTTCCCTCCCTCCATTCTTCCTTGTCCATGTCTTGGCTGACTTGATCGTACCTGTGTTTTCAAACCTCTGCACAGCTCCCACCCGCTTTTCCTCTTGGCAGTTACACGGCAACCAGTGATGCTGTGCTTTCTGGAGCCCTTCCTGCTGGATCCTGTCTCCTACTTGGAGTGCTGCCTCCAGCAGACTGTTGCTCCCGCCTGCTTTTTACCACCCTTTCACGTGTGCCCTCACCACCCTTCCCGCCTTTCCCATCACTGTGAAGGAGGAGCAGTGTGCCCTCCCCTGGTGTCTTCTTAACCTCAGGCTGGTGATAACATAGATTTGAATACCCAGACTCATCAGAATCTGGGGAGGACGGGGGTGTGAGGGGGTGGAGGGTGTGGTGGTGGTGGGTGGTGGTGGTAGTCCCAGGGGCTGGGGCGGGTCAGGTGTTCCAGATCCAAAGAAGCAATGAAACCTCTGTGTCATTACATTTCCTTGAAAAACAAATCAAATGCAAACAAAGAATGTTAAAGTCTAGAAAGCAGCCAGGTTGGGTGCAAAGAAAAATTTGGAAAGTCTGAGAAGACTTAAAATTTTGCTTAGAGCAAATTTTGCTTAGAGCATCATCACTCTTTTGAGAGGGCTGGGGATTTAGCTCAGGTGGTACTGTGCCAACCTTGGACGCACGGGGGCCCGAGTTCGATCCTCGGTACTACAAAAAATAAAAAAATTTAAAAAATTATCTTTTGAGAAACTCAACATCCACATAAAGGGGTCTTTGCAAGCATTGAGAATCTGTGGTGACCCCGTAGCTGCATTCTGTTTGATACGAAGAGAGCACAGATGATTGCCTGTTGTGGATATTCTCTGACAGCATAAAACTGAACCACACCGAAGTGGTCAGGAATGAGCTACCCATGTTACCTGCTGATGGGTGCAGTGGATGCAGTGCCAGATGTTTGGCTGAGGGTTCACGGGCCTGCTGCCCAGCTGACTATGTCTAGACGGAGTTTGTGACAAGCAAGGTTGGGGTTTTTACGGAAGCTGCTTCGAGGTGACTGCAGCAGAGCAAGTGCTTGCTGAGTTGTTACGCTTATTGTGTAGATAGGACCAGGAAGGGATGACTCAGGCAAGATTTTCAGAGAGCTATTAATTCTGAAACAGGAAATGGCTCTTCAGAATGTGGGTCTTTCTTTGGCATCTGACCTGTCCTTGGTAACTCTTGTTTATTTTGGTTTACTCATTCATTAACCAGCATTGTTCTGTCTTGTTTATAGCATTAAAGATCCTAAAAGGACAGATGGTCTCTCAGCAACCAAGATATTTTTAACAGAGGATAGATTCTGAAAATTACTCTAGAGAGGACTATATGAATGAAGTTTTCCGACCCATTTGGATCTGTGAGCATAAAGTATCTGGTTTCACCTGAAGTTTCAAGTTTCATATTCATGTGTGCCGTCCATTCCTGCAGCAAGGGAGCCCGGTGCATATTGGAGGAGTTGTAGAGTCTACAAGGGCACCATTCAGAATGGTCTCTGAGACTTGCTGCACATTGCATTGCTAATTTTGTGATATGAGAGTGATGATGCTGTAAGTAAATGGTGTAACATTTTCAAACTTCAAAATAAGATGAGGCCCCACCCCCACTGAACACAGGGTCTGGTCACCCTAATGCTCTATTGCTGAACTACGGCCCTAACCCTGCCCCCACATCCTGGGTAGTGAACCCAAGATCTTTGCACTGATCTACATTCCCAGCCCCTGTTTATTTTGAGAACAGGGTATAACTAAGTTGCCGAGGATGATTTTAAAATTTGATCTTCCTACCTTAACCTTCTAGAATGCTGGGATTACAAGTGTGAGCCACCATGCCTGGCACTGTGGTGTGTGGTACTGATTGCTGGTGGGTGTGAGTCACCACACCCGGTATTGTTGTATGTGGTTACCTGGGACTGAGCCAAGGACCTTGCGCTTGCTAGGCAGGTGCCAGAACCACTGAGCTAAATCTCTGGCCTTTTTTTTTGAGACACGGTCTTGTCAAATTGCCCAGGCTGGAATTTGGAATCCTGCTGCACCTTCCCAAGTAGCTGGGATTAAAGTGTGTGTCCCTGTGCCTGTGTTATCTTTTTTTTAAATGAGTCTTGCCTTTCTGTCTCCCAGTTGGTAAAGGTTTGTGTTATAAACTTCAAAGTAGTTGTACCTGGAGGGGCTGTGAATAATTCACTCATTTTTATGTTTGAAATTTACATTGTTAAAAATGAGGCTATTAGGTGGAGTGTTTGGTTACTGTCGCTATGAAAGTTTGACAGTGAGTAAATACATTTCTTCCCAGGGTAACTAACCATGAGCTCATTAGTAGAAAAGGCAACCAACTCCCACGTTATCAGAGGAGAGGACAGATGTGTTTGAAGTGTGGAAGAGGCAGGAGCATGGGATGTGGTTGTGGTGGAAATACTTGTGTGCCTTAGGGGGTTGGAAACAAGCTGTAAGAAGGGGATGCTGAGGACAGATTCATTGCTCTGTGGTGTGTACTCCTGCTGCCACATGTATCTGTTCAGAGAAGTGTCAAGAAAGGATTCCAGGGCCGGAGATTTAGCTCAGTGGTTCTGGCGCCTGCCTCGCAAGCGCAAGGTCCTGAGTTAGATCCCGGTAACCACATAGAATGCTGGACGTGGTGACTCACGCTCACCAGCCATCAATGCCACATAACCACAGTGCCGGGTGTGGTGGCTCATGCCTGTAATCCCAGCACTCGGGAGGCAGAGACAGGAGGATTGCTGAGTTTGAGGCTTGCCTGGGCTGCATAGTGAGCTCAGAGCCAGCCTGAACTACAAAGCAAGACCCTGTCTCAAAAAAAAAAAAAAAAAAAAAGAGAGAGGATTCCATGTTGGTGTAAAGTGATTGTGCCTTTGGGGTCTGCAGTGCAGCTGTCTCTGTAGTCTAGCCTTACTTAACTCATCATAACAAAACTGTATCTATGTCCTTGGTTTTCTTACAAGTAGAAAAGGATTATTAAGTCCATCTTTTAAGTTTTTTGTATGGCTTCAATGTGAGAACATGTATTAAGAACCCCAACTAGGTTATTGTTATTGCCTGGTGGTGATTTCTTTTTTGTCAAGGTAATCCATGAAATTTTGGTGCCTTTTTAAAGAAATTGATTTATCCTTGTTCTTTTCGTATTGTTGATTGTATTCTTCTTTAAAAAATTGATTTTATTGGTACATTTTATACATACATTATGATCACATTCAACATTGAGGGTTTATACCAGTACATGACGTATCTTGATTATCATTTTTTCCCATTCCCCTGCCCTGCCTACAACCTCTGCCCACATATACATGAACTTTGTTTCCTATTTTTCAACCCATCAGTTTTTTCCTTCCCTTCTTTACTTTCCCCTAGCCTCCCTTTCCCTTTTCCTTTTGAACATTTTCTTTCTATTTCACATTACCTGTCATAATTGTTCCTTTTTTATGGGGGGAACTATATCTGTATGTCTTGCTTCCTACCAGACCACGAATTTATTTGAGAGCAGATGACACTTTTTTTTCATTGTCTTAAGTGCATGGCCATTTTATTTTATTTTTTAATTGAGTTCTTTATTGGTACATTTTATATACAGCTCAAAATCACACTCAACACTGGGGAATTTGTACCAGTATATGACATGAGTTAATTGTCATTTTTACCCTTATCCCTACCCACCCCATGACCTCCCGTCCTCTATATACATGTTCTTTCTTTTACTTTCCAAATCATATTTATTCTTTCCTCTCACTACTTTCCCCTACCACATTCCTTTTGACTATTTCCTATTTCACAAAATCTATCATACATTCTAGAACTCATTTACATCTACAGGTTCTCATACCAGAGATCTTTTTTTTTTTGAGACAGAGTTTCCCTTTGTAGTTCAGGCTGGCCCTCAGCTCACTATGTAGCCCAGGCAAGCCTCGAACTCAGCAATCCTCCTGCCTCTGCCTCCCGAGTGCTGGGATTACAGGCGTGAGCCACCACGCCCAGCATTGTGGGGTGTTGTACTGATTGCTGGTGGGTGTGAGTCACCATGCCCAATATCATATCATTGTATGTGGTTACCAGGGATCAAACTCAGGACCTTGTGCTTGCGAGGCAGGCGGTTGAACACTGAGCTAAATCTCCGGCTCGAGACCTTTTTATTTTTGAGTTAGTCTTGCTCTATAATTCATTTAGCTGGCCTTGAACTCACTAGGTAGCCCAGCTAACCTAGACCTTATGCCAGTCCTCCTGCCTCAGCCTCCTGAGTGGTGTGATTACAGACAGATGCACCACCACATGCAGCTTTCTACATGATTTTATAATATCTATTTCTTTTCTTATAGTACAATCCCCCTTCTTCTTCTTTTTTTTTTTTTCTCAGACAGTATCTTGCTTTGTAGTTCAGGCTGGTCCTGAGCTCACTATGTAGCCCAGCCAAGACTCGAACTCAGCAGTTCTCTTGCCTCTGCCTCCGGAGTGCTGGGATTACAGGCATGAGCCACCACGCCCAGCACTGTGGTATGTGGTACTGATTGCTGGTGGGTGTGAGTCACTACGCCTGGTATTGTTGTATGTGGTTACCAGGGATCAAACCAGGGACCTTGTGCTTGCTAGGCAGGCATTGTAATTCTGGCACCCCTTCTCCGCCCTTCTTGACAGGGTTTTATATGTAGTTCACCCTAGCCTTGAACTCACAGCAATCCTGTCTAAGCCTCCAAGTGCTGGGATTATAGACATGTGCCACCATGCCCAGCCACAAACCACTTTTATATTTATTTATGTGACCATGTAATTCAGTTTTCTCCCCTTTTGATCTGAAAATCTCACGAAGGCTGAGATCTTGTTTGGTTTTGCTCCGTAATGTATACTTAAGATCTTGACTTGTACTTGGCTCATAAAAAGTGTTCTGTAAATATTTATGGAACAAATGTGTGAGTGAATGAAGAATAATTAGTCTAACATGGTAGATTCTAAACAAATACTTGTTTTGGGTTGTTGAAACTACCTATAGTATGTGTCCCAGCTTAGCCTGATGTCTCATAGGTGGCTATTAAAAATTTGTAGTATTGGGTTGGAGGATTAGCTCAGTGGTTCCGGTGCCTGCCTGGCAAGCGCAAGGTCCTGAGTTCGATCCCCGGTAACCACATACAATGCTGGGTGTGGTGACTCATGCCCACCAGCAATCAATGCCACATACCACAGTGCCAGGCATGGTGGCTCACGCCTGTAATCCCAGCACTCGGGAGGCAGAGGCAGGAGGATTGCTGAGTTCGAGGCTTGCCTGGGCTAATAGTGAGCTCAGGGCCAGCCTGAACTACTAAGCAAGACCTTGTCTCAAAAAAAAAAAAAAAATTGTAGTATTTTAGCTAAGACTTTAGATCTTTAATTAGCAGGTTGTGTGGAAAAGAAAGAATATTTATAAAATACCTTAAAGTGCTTCAGGACTTTGTTATTTTAGTGGGAGGTCAGTGCTGTTTGTTTGGAGTATCATTTCAATGTTAAAATGTGTATCTGAAGGAATTCAGTTAAATTTTCTTTTACTTTTTGATTGTCACTTTTCTGGCCAGATATGGTGACACATGCCTGTAATGACGAAATTTGGACTGCTGAGGCAGGAGGCTGCTGGGTGGTCGAGGCCAGCCTGGGCTACGTATAGTGAGATCCTGTCTGACCGAGCAAACTGAATCCGAGTCCAGCACCAGAACCAGAGCCTGAGGTTTCTTAAGTGATTGACAGTGAGACATCGTCCCCACCATCAGTACTGCATCGGCCGGGTGGAGGCTGCCATATTCCTGTACTAGCAGTTGTTCTTCTCTCTGGGCAATTCTGAGGGGCCTGGCTGTGTTCCACGCCAGGTGCTTCCTCTGTGGAACAGCAGCGTGGACGGTGGCCACTCACAAGCTGTTCTGAGCTTGGAAGGGGATGCTGCGCTTTAGAAGCAGAGTGCAGAGTGCTTTGTGGGAGTGTTTATTCTACTTGCTGTTGCTGTTCTTTCTCCCAGGACATTTCAGTGCTGGTCTTTTCTGCCTCTTGCTTTTTGTTGCTGGGTTTATACATACACCTTTGTCTCATCTTGCGATACTGTTATGCTTGTGCTGGTCACTTTTATATAGGCTGTGTTTGGAGCTCATTTTAAAAAGTATGTGCTGACAGCCAGCAGTGCTCCACAAGCTCCCTAACAGTTTGGCAGAAGCTCTAGAAGTGCAGTTTTACAGCCAAGGGAGAGGAGTGCTTTCACTGTTACACATTTCCAGGACCTTCCTCAGCTTACAGATGGAAACCTTTCACTGCCAGCATTAAATAAACAGACAGGAGCAATTTCAAAGGTAGATGGGATCAAAGAAGGATTTTAAAGTTCTTGCTTTGAAAACAGTGGTTTTCAGCCCTCTCCACATGGTGAAATCACACAGGGCACTTTTATAAAACACAGATGCCGGGCAGTGGCTCCAGTGCCGCTACTGCCCACAGCAGACAGTTTTGGACTCCCAGTTGGGACACAGTAATATAGTAATTGGGATGGTCAGAAGTCATCATTTCAGTTAAGGATGCTTTGGGGTTACTCCCTTATTTGCTTGTGTATGTTGAGGTATTGTGTGTGATCAACATGTTATTTTTAGTCCATTTGTAAGAGAAGTCTACTTTTATTATGATTTATTTTGAAGATTTATATATATCTTCCTGTTTTCATGAAATGTTGATTTTGCTTTATTGGATATCAAAAGAAATTTCTAATGGGAACATAATTTCACTAATAAAATTATTTATAGAGTTCCTGAAATATGTGCTTACACAAAAAGAATACTGCTTGTGTAGAATGATTTGGACAGATACCAGGGATAAGCATTTTAGGGATTTTACCACATGTGCTGGTGTATTCTTTAGTCTTTGAAGGCTAAATTTACTTAATATTTTAATAGTAATTAAAGTACCAGACATTGTTCCTACTTTTCACTAAATGTCGGCTCTAGTTTATGCAAGTGCAATTCTTACTTGTTGAGGTTTGTAGAAAACTAAGAGCATAGCAGGATTCATACACTTGAAAGATGGCTTCTGAGGGTGGGAATGGGAGGGTCAGAGGTCGTGCTTAACATGCTCATTCTGTGCTGACCCATGGGTTGGTTGGTTGGTTTGTGAGAGCAGAGTAAACAAGTAAAAAAGTGATTAATGTTGACATTTTCAAGAGAAAAGCATAGCTAATTCAGAAAGATTTTATTTTAACTCTTTGGAACAGAAATACAAATAATTTTCATTGAATAATATAAATATTACATTAGGAATTCAGGCAACTAATATTATAGCTAAGCTTTGAGAACAAACATAGCAACATTTTAAGGAAATATTTTGCTTTATCTCTGCATATATTTTAATAGTTTTATTTAAGTTAGCACCTACAATTTGTAAAACTGTTCTTTATTTTGGTGGTGCCTCATGCATGCTATGCAGTTGTTCTGCCACTGAGCTACATCCTTAGCCCTTTTTAAACTTTTGTTTTGAGATACATTGTTGCTGTCATAAAAGTCATAGATAAAACGATTAAGTTCTAAATCATGGCTCGCTCAGGAAAATCCGAGAGAAAGAACTGCATGCAAAGATCCATGGAGGCAGAGCAAACTTTATTTAACGCTTCAGCCTGCACTCTGTCGCTGAAGTGACTGACCCTTTCTCAAAGCAAGAGGGGTTAGGAAGGGTGGGATTACTTTAGGAAGGGTGGGATTATAGACCTAGGGCATTTGACATCTTTCCACTGGTTACAAGTGTGAGTACACAGGTCTTGCAAATTCATTGGCTCATTTGACAATTCAAGTAGCATACTCATTTGTTAGTTTCATAGTCATTGAAGGGGGGAAAGCAGAAGCAACAAATCTGTTTATAGACAAAGACATTTCTGAGTTGTCCGGAAAGTTCTGGTGGGAAAGTAGAGGTAGTAAATCTGTTTTTCAGACAAACACATTCCTGCATTGTCTCTGGAAGCCCAGGCAAGCATTTGCATGTTTCTCGGTAACCTTCCTGCAGCAAGGCCAGCTTCAGCTGCAGGGAAATGATCTTCTCATTCATTGCTAAGTCACTCAAGCTGCCCTTGATAATTTCTGCTTTAAAAAAGGTTTGTTTAGTTTATACATTTAAATGATTATCAGATCAATAGCCCAAGTAATAAGATGTAACAAAATTTTGAGTCCTATCATTTAGTCCTGTTTTTTTTTTTTTTTTTTTTTTTTTTGAGATAGGGTCTCGCTTTGTAGTTCAGGCTGGCCCTGAGCTTACTTTGTAGCCCAGGCAAGCCTCAAAGTGGGAGCCACCACACCCAGCACTGTGGTATGTGGTATTGATTTTATTGATTGCCACGCACAGCATTGTATGTGGTTACCAGGATCTGAACTCAGGTCCTTGTGCTTGGGAGGCAAGCGCTGGAACCACTGAGCTAAATCTCCGGCCCCTTTTTATTGTCTTTTGACAGAGTGCCTTGCTTCATAGTCCATGTTGCGTGCTGTGTACCCCAGGCTGCATCCACCTTGGAGTCCCCCTTCAGCTCTTGGGAGCTGGGAGTACAGGCCTGTATCACCATGCCCAGCTCATCTAGTAATTTTAGTTTAGACAAACTAAGCATACCCCAGAAAATTCAAAATCTTTCTTCAGACTCCACTACTTTAAGAATGTACTACTGACTGCTGCTTCATACAAGTTTCAAATAAGCGTTTGCTACTTTTTCAAGTCCCCAACCTTCAGGAAAACTAAGGGGAGAAATTATTAAATCGCTTTCTTTCTTAGTAGATTTAAGAAAGAAAAAGTCAGCATTGATATACATGTTACTTGAGTTAAAAGGTGTAGGAAAGCAGGTCTATACACGTTACATTTCTAAGAACTGTGGGGTCAGGAGATGATGACCCCTTCGAGGAGCACTGATTGTGCAGAGAAGCTGAATGCACTGCTCTGGAGAGCAGAGGCCCCCTGTCTAAACACACAGTAGCAATGCAGTTGCTTTCATAGGAATATCTCAACTTTGCCAAAGCTTTGTAGTCCAGGGGAACATCTATGGAGTCACTCAGGGCGGGTGCTTTTCTCTCCTATCCATTTCTATGAGTTTCTGGCCCATGCATTGCAGAGAAAGGCCAGCAGCTTACCTGGGATTCTCCCTGGAAGTGGGTATGGAGCATGGCCCCTGGGACCCCTTGTGCCGGGACCCCAGGCTGCTGCTTCCCTGCACTCCTCCACGTGCACACGACGCTGTTCACTCTGTCTACCGTTCTTTCCCTCATGGGCCAGGCCACCTGCTCAATGGCCAGCAGCTACTGGACATCCTGAGACTGATCAGTCCCGGCTGTGGTCACTCAGGCTGAAGCAAGTGGCCTGAATTTGTATTAAAGGAAGAAAAGCTGGATCTGCCCTTCTCCTGTGATACACTGGCTGATAAAATAAAATGTGATGGACTTTGTTTATTTCATTGGCGGATTTGCCAGTGTGAATTTGAAATTCTGATGGTCTGCAGCTTCTGTGTACGGGAGTCCAAAAGCACCAAGCCCCAAAGATGCAGACTGTGTTTTCTTCTGTGTATCCCCTTTCACTATGTATCCCCTTCCTTCCTTCCTCCCTTCCTCTCTTCCTCCCTTCCTCCCCTCCCTGCTTCCCTACCTCTCCTTCCTCCCTCTCTCCCTCTCTCTCTTCCTTCCTTCCCTTCTCTCCTCTGCTCCTCCCTCCCTTTCCTCCTCCCTCCCTCCCTTTGTAGTTCAGGCTGACCCTGAGCTCACTATGTATCCCAGGCAAGCCTCAAACTCACAGCAGTCCTTCCTGCCTCTTCCTCCTGAGTGCTGGGATTACAGTGTGAGTCACCACATCCAGCACTGTGGTATGTGGTGCCTGAATCAAACTCAGGACCTCCTGCGTATGAGGTAGGTGCCAGAACCATGGAGCTAAATTCCTGGCCTTGTGTTTTATTTCACTACCTTGCTCCCCAAAATCCTGACTGAGGTGAGCATCTGGAAAGTGAGGTTGTCTTGGGTCCTTGAGCCTATATGTACCTCAGACACCATAGGATAAGAGTCATGGAGGCCTTTTAAACCCTGAGGGTGATGGCCTTTCTCTGTCTGTCTTGCCACGGGTGGGGTACCCGGGGCAGGACCGGGGCTGTGTCAGGATATACATGCAGTATGCTGCTGCTGCTACTAGACCCAGGGACTTGGTGCTTTAGTCTGAATCAGACTCTTCCTTTCTTTTTCAGTCTGGGAATTTAACCCAAGATGCCTGCACTGAGCTACATTCACAGTGTGCCCCACCATGGTGATTTTTATTATGTACTTATTCATTCGTTTTTGTGTTTGTTTCTTTGAGACAGGGTATTGCTGGGCAGTCCAGGCTGTCCTGAGGCTGGTCTCGAACTTGCCTCAGCCCCTTGAGTGCTGGAATTCTAAGTGTGCCCCACCATGCTTGGCTATTTTTAAATTTTAAACTTTTTATTTAATTTTTTTGTAATTTTAAAAAATGTTAATTTGTATTACCGTAGTATGTATTTGAAATACATAATGCTTACATTCATTGTGGGGATTTGCTGCATGAGCATAACATATCTTAATTCTTTTACATTCCCACCCCCTCCCCCAGCCAGCCCCTAAAAGATTTTTTTTTTCAAAATTTGAGACAGAGTTTCCCTAGTAAGTTGCTGCTGGTGGGGCTCAAACTGCCACCGTCCTGCCTCAACCTCAGCCGGGAGAGTGCTGAGACCGCAGGTGTACACTGCCCTCTCCTCTTGAACACTGTCCGTTTCTCCTTTACATATCACATTTGTAACCCTGAAAAGTATCTTGAGCCTTGGGGGGAGGAGTCATTTTCTCCAGCTTCCTGGTGATAGCCAGGAGGAAGATGCTGGGAGTTGCTGATATAAAAACAACTTGGTTGAGTTTTTAAGATCCGCTATATAGAGAATCATATCACTGGCGAATAATGACAGTTTAACTTCTGATTCCACAAAGAATGGCTGCTGTTGCAAAATCAACCAGCAATTAATGCTGGTGAGGCTGCAGGGAGAAAGGAACCCTTCTCCGCTGTTGGTGGGATTGTAGACTCGTATAGCCATTGTGGAGATCAGTGTGGAGATTCCTCAGAAAACTAGGATTAGAGGTCCCATTTGACCCTGCTATTCCCCTGCTAGGAATATACCCAAAGGAATTAAAAGATTCATATTGTAAAGACATATGTACACCTGTGTTCAAAGAAGCTCCGTTTGTGATAGCCCAATCTTGGAAACAACCCAGATGCCCATTAACTGGAGAGTGGATAAAGAAGATGTGGTTTGCCGGGCGTGGTGGCTCACGCCTGTAATCCCAGCACTCAGGAGGCAGAGGCAGGAGGATTGCTGAGTTCGAGGCTTGCCTGGGCTACATAGAGAGCTGAGGGCCAGCCTGAACTACAAAGTGAGACCCTGTCTTGGGGGAAAAAAAAAAAAAAAAAAGAAGATGTGGGTTTTAAAAAATAAAATGGAGTATTGTTCTGCCATAAAGAATGACCAGTTTGGGCCAGGGATTTAGCTCAAGTGGTACCGTGCCTACTTTGGAAGTACAAGGGCCCGAGTTTGATCCCTGGTACCACAAAAGAAAGAAAGAGAGAGGGAGAGGGAGAGGGAGAGGGAGGAAAGAAAGAAAGAAAGAAAGAAAGAAAGAAAGAAAGAAAGAAAGAAGAAAAGAATGTCAAGTTTCATTCATTTATGTGCAAATGGATACACCTTGAAGACACAACAATAAGTGAAATAAAAAGATCACAGATATGTAAATACTGTGTCTTTTCTCTGGTATGAGAACCTGTAGATGTAAATTCTAGAGTTCTAAATGTATGGTAGGTTTTGTGAAGTAGGAAATATTCAAGGGAATGTAATGAGGGGAAAGAATATGATTTGGAAAGAAAAAGAACATGTATATAGGGGTGGGGGTCAAGGGGTGGGTAAGGATATGGGTAAAAATGAGAACTCGTGTCATATACTGGTACAAATTCCCCAATGTTGAGTGTGATT
>PVIC010040917.1:0-16395 GCA_004025085.1 Thryonomys swinderianus
AGGGTCTCGCGTTGTAGTTCAGGCTGGCCCTGAGCTCACTATGGTGCCCAGGCAAGCCACCGCGAACTCAGCAATCCTCTTGTCTCTGCCTCCCGAGTGCTGGGATTACAGGCGTGAGCCACCACCTCCGGCATTGTGGTATGCAGTGTTGATTGTTGGTGGGCATGTTTCCACACCCAGCATTATATGTGGTTATCAGGGATCGAACTCAGGTCCTTGCACTTTCAAGGCAGGCGCTGGAACCACTGAGCTAACCCTCCGGCCCGCTAATTTTTTTTTTTGAGACAGGGTCTTGCTTTGTAGTTCAGGCTGGCTCTGTGCTCACTATGTAGCCCAGGCAAGCCTTGAACTCAGCAACCCTCCTGCCTCTGCCTCCCGAGTGCTAGGATGACAGGCGTGAGCCACCACGCCCGGTGGCAGCTAATATTTTTTAAAGCAAGTCGTCCCTAAATATAGCAGCCCTGTAATCAAGCAGTAATTTGTTCTCTTATGATTGTGAGAATACTTTGTAAATAGGAATTAATATTTGGTGTATTTGCATGAGCATTAGCCTTATTTTTTAAATGAACATAATAAATTTAACTTGCCTAAGGGCAAGCAATTGAAATTAAAAGCAGAGACAGCCTTAGAGTTTTAAGTGTATCGAGTTTAGGGGTGTCATGACAATGTTAGGGCAAGCTGACATTCCATTTCTCTTCTGTTACATAGTGATTTTGTGAGAGGAATACAAAGCCTTTGCCACTGTTAAAGGGCCTAATTATTCCTCTTTTTTTTTGGATAGGAAGATTTTCAGTCAATGACTTATGGATTTAAAATGGCTAACAGTGTGACAGATCTTCGAGTTACAGGTAAAGCCATTTGTCGAGGTAATTTACAAGTTTTGCTGCATTTTGTTTCCTTTTTAAAGGTCATTGTCTCTGTTTCTAGGCATGCTGAAAGATGTGGAGGATGACATGCAAAGGAGAGTGAAGGTCCGTATGTCTCGTCTGTACCTAGATGTAGAGCTGTTACACTCCTAGATGTCATTTAACTGACATTAAAATCAGCTAGTGTCGGTAAAACCGTGTGTCTCACTTTTGCAGTATCCACTTATTAATCTGAAAACCGTTAACAGGAGTTTTTGATAAACAAATGTCATTTTCAGTGAAAATGTACCTCATTTCTTTCAGGTTTTTTTTCAGTGTTTTTTACTTTCAGTAGGCTGTGTTAAGAATATATTTTTCTGCACTAGAGTTCTAGAGTCTTGAGTACCTTACAGGTAAGGGCTGTCCCCTCCACCCCTGGAGACACTAGGAGCGCAGGCAGTATTGAGACCACTATACGGAAGGGGACCTTGCCTGGTGATGTCACTGGTCGCCGGAGGCTGTGCTGACTGACGCCCTTGAGCTCTCTTGACACTGATGGTTCACTTCGCATGGAGACTAAGGAGGGAAAGATGTGTTTCTGCTGTTATTTTACACTTATATGGCAGGATGGTTGTGAGACAGAATGTATATTTTTGCCTTTTAGATTTTTTGCTGTCATTCGGTGAATTAGGCAATTAAACACACACTGCCAAGTGTGGTGGCACATGCCTGTCATCCCAGATACTCAGTAGGTGAGACAGGAGGATCACAAGTTGGTTCCTAGCCTGGGCAACTTCATGACTTAGTGAGGCCATTGTAAAATAAAGAATAAAAGGGCTGGGTTTAGCTCAGTGTCAAGACCCTGGACTCCATTTCCTGTACTCAAAACAAAATGTGCTCACAGTTCCACTCTTGGGAGAGGCATATGCAGCTCAGAGGAGTCCAGGGAAGCTCTCAGTCTTCCTTAGGGGCATGTACTTGATATGTGTCGTAGCTTCAGGACCAGACCCACATCTACTACCAGGTCTTCTTGTCCTCTCCCTGGGAATTTCGGCAAATGAAACAGCTATAACTTCTGTATGAAGAAGACACATTGCATTTTTGTGTACTAATGGTAACCATGAAACTTTACTATTTGGCTGTGATTTTTAAAGATTGCTGATTATTTTCCGTGCATGGTGGCTCATGCCTGTCATCCCAGCCAGCACTTGGGAGGCAGAGGCAGGAGGATTGCTGAGTTTGAGGCTTTCCTGGGCACCATAGTGAGCTCAGGGCCAGTCTGAACTACAAAGTGAGACCCTGTCTCAAAAAAAAAAAAAAAAAAAAAAAGATTGCTGATTTTTTTTTTTTAAGAGGGTTAATTTTGGAATGTCAGTGATTGAGACTTGTAGATCCCTTTATAGTAAAGGAGGACTGGATGCCATGTGCTTTAGCTTATGTTAATTTATTGTTTTGCTTTTGCTATTTGAACTCGTGATTATTTTTATGATGTTTATTTTAAAATAAGCTTTCTATATATAATATTAATAGCGAAATAAATACTGGTCATGGCTTTTTCTTCCCATGTTTTTCCTAAAAATAGAACCTTGTTTGTATTCAGTAAAATTAGTGTTTTCTTTGCCTTTTATGTTTATTGTCTAATACTTTTCCATCGCTGTATTTGTTTTAATTTACCTTTTTTAAAATTTTAGAGTACTCGAAGTCGACAAGGAGAAGAAAGAGATCCCGAAGTTGAACTAGAAGTAATTGAACTTATTTTCTGGTAGATTAAATCAGAGAAGTCTACCTCTTAATGTTGTAGTTTTATGAACTGCGTTATAATTTTTGGAAGCCCTTTTTAAGGTATTTCTTTAAAAATTGGACATTGCAAGGGATTTTATTTCCCTTGTATTTGTTTTGGTAGAATGATATACAGCTCTTTCAGATAACATGATTCAGAACTCTGAGTTATCCCAGTGAGGTAGGGAGAAAAAATGTTCTTTTACAGATGATGCATCATAGCTGGCAAAGCTCAAGAACTTCCACATCATCAAAAGTTGCTGATCCTCGGGGCTGGAGATTTAGCTCAGTGGTTCCAGCGCCTGCCTCGCAAGCGCAAGGTCCTGAGTTCGATCCCTGGTAACCACATACAGTGCTGGGCGTGGAGACTCACACCCACCAGCGGTCAATACCACATACCACAGTGTCGGGCATGGTGGCTCATGCCTGTAATCCCAGCACTCGGGAGGCAGAGACGGGGATTGCTGAGTTCCAGGCTTGCCTGGGCTACATAGTGAGCGCAGGGCCAGCCTGAACTACAAAGTTGAAACCTGTCTCAAGAAAAAAAAAAAAAAGTTGCTGATCCTTTTTTGAGACTCTAAATTTTCTGACTCTAACAACACTTTAAATTCTTTTAAAAAAAAAAAAGTAGTTTTGAGATAATTTAAGGAAGAATTCTTCTTGTCACTATAGAAACATTACTTTTATTTTAAAAGAATAGGCTTTGTTTTATGTTCTCCACAGCTCATTGTTCAGGCATGTAAAAGCTTGTAAGTGAAGGTGTATGTACTTAAGTAAGGTATTAACATTGAGATTTAGAAGTTATAATATTTTAAAATGAGATTTTGTCAGGCTTTGCATGTTTTAATTTGTAGTCTTTTCCTTTTCTTTTTCCTTTTTTCTTTCTTTTTTTTCTTTTTTTTTTTAGCACCAACAGTGTTTAGCAGTATTCAGCAGAGTGAAATTTACTCGTGTGCTTCTGACAGTGCTCATAGCTTTTACCAAGAAGGAGGTAAGGGAATTTATCATTGTATATGTTTTGTCTATTTTAGTGGCTGTTGAATAGAATACCTTATTGATGCAGTTTTCAGATTTTTCTATTCAAATTTGTGGCACCTAGCAGTGGGTATATTTACACCAGAGTAACCAGAAGGACTTTCTGGAGGATTCACATAAATTTTACATCGTGTTCTAGAACTTATTTCTGTTGACATAAAAGTAAATATTTCATACTACTTAGTAGTAAATGGAATAATAGTAGTAGAAATAGCTTGTAGGTTGTCATATTTTGTGGATTGAAAAAATTTTAAATGGAAATTTAGGTAGTGCTGTTCATCTCAGTAAAATAATTAGATTTTCATAGAAACAAAAACGAACTGCTCTCTTTCCTTTTTGTGTCATTTCAACACCTGTCATTAAACGCATTTATTATGACTATAATTTCATAATTTTACTTTTCTACCATCTTAACAACAAATATTGTAGAATTGTTGAAATTTTTTCAGTTTTTCAGCTGGCTGTCTCTGGATTTTATTTTTTAATATAAAATTAATACAATAGGGCCGGAGGATTAGCTCAGTGGTTCCTGCGCCTGCCTCGCAAGCGCAAGGTCCTGAGTTTGACCCCCGGTAACCACATACAATGCTGGGCGTGGAGACTCACGCCCACCAGCCATCAATACCACATATCACAATGCCGGGCGTGGTGGCTCACGCCTGTCATCCCAGCACTCGGGAGGCAGAGGCAGGAAGATTGCTGAGTTCCAGGCTTGCCTGGGCTACATAGTGAGCTCAGGGCCAGCCTGGACTACAAAGCGAGACCCTGTCTCAAAAAAAAAAAAATTAATACAATAAACTAATTTCAGATATTTTTAGTGGGTCCCATGAAATAGAGATGGGTGGCATTTATTTTTATCCTAACAGATCTGGGCATCCTGCATTAAGTGAATAATTTGTGAAAACCAGTATCATTACAGTAAGCACTGAATTCCACTATCGTTTATAGGATTTTCCTATTTAATGTATATCTTTCAGTGAAAGAATAAGAATGTTTTTGGTGATTTATTTGCTAGACCAGTGCTGTTGCAGAAGCTCAAAAATTGATGGTTCAAGCAGCAGACCTTCTTTCTGCCATTCATAATTCATTGCATCACGGCATCCAGGCCCAGAATGATACGACAAAAGGAGGTAATTTCCATTCTGCCCTTGGGCTTTTTTCTTTCCCATCCATAATATGCATAGTGTTTCTTTTATTCTAAAATGTTATTCAGGTCAGTTTTCTGACCATGGAATGTTTACTCCAAAGACATACAGAATATTTTAGACTTTTTGGTAAACTTCCCTAAGTGAAAACAGTGTTGTAGAATGTATGCATAGCCTGTGTCTTCCTGCTTATTAGACTCTGCAGTGTGCCCTGTTCTCCGTATAGTTTTTGCTTATATTCATGCTGTGAAGTCAGCAGTAGCTTCTTTTTTATTCCTCTCTCCTAAAAACTCATCGCCTTCATGACGGTCTGTCCTAACCTCTGCGCAGGCCTAGCTCTTGCTTTGTGGCATCATTCCACTCATCCATGCCCCTGGTGTTTGTTTTTTTTTTCAGTTTCACTTGGTCATTTGGTCTGCCTCTTAACTCACTATGTCTGTAGCCCAGGCCAGCCTCGAGCTTGAGCGGTCCTCCAGCCCCTGCCTCCCAAGTGCTGGGGTTATGGCGTGAGCTGCCCCAGCCAGCCAGGCCCCTGCTGTTGAGTGGCATCGTTTACCTATTTGAGCGCCTGTAGACAGGTCCCCTTGTCTGTCTCTGTGGTGGTGAGTGTGTCCCCCGCGCTCGCCGTGGATTCGTGAGGAGGACGTTGGCTGTCATGGCTTTTCTTCCCGAAGCTCATCCTGCTTCCTTTCATTCTCTTTTTGCCCTCGTTTGCTCCACTCCAGTTCACTCTGGAGAGCGTTTCTTTCCAACTCTTCATGTTTACTTTTTCAAATGAGGTGTTACTTATGCCCCCACCAAAGGGATGTACTTCAAAGTATAGACACCTTTGTAAAATTTGGGTTAACATTTTAGATAGCACGTAGCAGTTCTAATTATCTTTAGAAGTCATTAAAATTAGGTAGTATTTAAATTCTTTACCTTAGTGTTTCCTAGTTATTGGTTTTGCTGCCACCAGGAAGGCAGGATCTTACTGATTCTCATCCTTTTCATTTTCAGTTCCTCTACTCCTTTCAGGGGCAAGAATTTTGATATGGTCTTTCCCATGAATTTTTCTTTACTCAGATGTTAGGTAGTATAACAGTTCCCAGATAATTTGGGTTAGGAAATTAGCATTCTCATAATCTTATGTCTCTAATAATTATATTGAATTTGCACAGGTCGATCAACTTTTTTTTTTGTTTGAGACAGGGTTTTGCTTTGTAGTTCAGGCTGGACCTGAGCTTACTATGTAACCCAGACAAGCCATGAACTCAGGAACCTTCCTGCCTCTGTCTCCCAAGGGCTAGGATTACAGGCATAAGCCACTATGCCTGGCACTGTGGCTTGTGGTACCAGGGATTTTGCACTTGCCAGGCAGACACTGGAACCACTGAGCTAAATCCCTGGCCTCAATGAACTTTCTATAGATTATATATTAACTTCCTTTTTTGAAAAAATGTCCTTTATGAGAGGCAGGAGGGTTGCTGAGTTTGAGGGCTCCATGGTGAGCTCAGAACCAGCCTGAACTACACAGCGAGACCCTGTCTCAAAAAAAAAAAAAAAAGTGTTTTAGTTATAAAATTCTCTTGTGAACATACTTCCTTCTGGGAAAAAGAAGTATTGATCAATGTGTACAAATTAAACATTTAAAAATCTGATAAGAGTATTTCATAATCCAGTGTATAATACATGGCTTCAGAGCAACTGGCTGGTGTGTGTAACATGACAGGCAGAGCAGCTCTCCAGCTCCCGGGCCTGAGCCGCTTGAACCAGCAGCCGCCCCTGGCGCTGCGCTCCGTGCCGCACCCAGCAGGCTCTGCTGACGGCTCCTCAGGGGCCAGTAGTGCCGCCTCTTAGGGCCTCTCTGTGTTGCAGACCAGCCTTACAAAAGGAAATTTGCCTGTGCCTGTGATTTCTACTATTTCTCTGGCTTTGCAAATCTGTTGACCAGTGAGATTCAGAGAAATTATTTACATAAAATTATCTTGAATATACACTTTTATAAAATTAATCTTATAAGTAAGCAATGAAAAAATTAAAAAAGTATTGTCCCCATTCTTCATTTTCTGTATACCTTTTATTTGGTTTAAATTTTGCTTTTTTTTTTTTTTTTTTTAAGTGCTGGGGATTAAACTTACAACCTTCTCCTTGAGGGGCAAGTGGCGGCACCACTGAGCTAAATCCGTGGACTTAAATGGCTTAATTTAACATTATAATTTCCCTTCATGCAACTATAAAATTTCTGTAATAAAAACATTAATGTCTTTGTAGTGTTTACTCTAAAAAGAATGGTCAGAAAACAATAGTGTAGATTAGTTTTGGTCTTAGCTTATTCATTTTTACCTTCAAATTTCTACAGTTTCAGCTAGAGACAGAATGCCTAACTTAGAAGCACTAAGCAATCATGTAGCTTCTCACTGAAAAAGTATTTGTTGAATGGGCTTGGAAACATGGAGCTGACGGAGAAAGTTGGAAGAAAAAACTGACAGTGTGCTTACTGAGTGTGTGTCTTAAGACGTAGAAAGTGGAGGTGTAGGAGCAGGGACCTCAGACAGTGAATGGTCTGGTTTATGTGGTGCCATGGAATAGTCCACTAGTAACCTGAACGTTTACCTCTGCAAAATAGAAAGTCTGATTTTGGAGTCATTTTTGGGGTAAGTCATATTAAAACCACAGAGAAGGTTGTAAACACGTGGGCCTGCGCCTAAACAGGGTTGGAGGGACCATGCAAGAGAAGCCTTGTATGCTGTGTTACATGCCTTGTGCTGGCAGGAGAATGTGCATGAGAAAGCAGCGTAGTGTATGATTGGAACCTAAAAGCAGGGAGGGGAGAAGGCGTGGGGTGTGGAGCCCAGGCAGAGGAGAGGACCCTTCTTGTTACCGTAACATGGTGTGGCAGAGGGTGCTGGGAACACAGATGTGGAAGGTAGCCGTATGTGCAGGGCATCCCTGCAGGAGGGCGCTCCCTACAGGCAGGCGGTACTTAAGAATGGGGCATCAGACCACAGGTTAGAAGAACAGAGGCTGTCTCAAGGGAAAAGGTGGCCTGTGTACGTGGAGAGTTGTTCCCTAAACAGCTAAAGGAAGGGCGTCCACAGAAAGTTGGCCTGCCATGGGCTTTAAGGGCTTACATGAGCTAACAAGGCGACCCTCCCAAAAGGGAGCCACAGCTGCCAGTGTGTCTGTCTTAGGAAATGATAGGAAGCGAAAGGAGGGCCCCAAAGACATTAAGGTCTCTCTAGCTCTACCCGTACCTCTCTCTCTAGGTGCATGGTTGCACTGCGAGGTCTTTACATTCCTTGGGGGAGCCTTAGTTTTTGGAAGCTGTGAACACTATTTGGATAAAGATCTTTACAGACGTGATTGACAGTCTTCAGTTGAGATAGTCTTGGATTATCTGGGTAGACCCTAAATAAAATGTCCTTCCAAAAGAGAGGGCAGATGGACCCAGAGATAGGCGGGCATATGAAGATGGGGAGAGAGAGTAACATGGTGGAGTGCCACGGGTGTGAGAAGCTGGAAGAGGAGTAAGCAGGCTCACCCAGCGCCTGGCTTCAGCCCTGTGGAGCAGACCTTGAACTTGTGTAACAGAATGAGCTTCAGGGATTGCAAGCTACCCAGTTGGTGGGGTCTTGTTCTAGCAATCCTAAAAATTAATGCAAAGGAAATTTAACTATATATATATATATATTCTACTATATATATAGTAGAATATTAATTTAATAATCTATATAAAATGTTTATTTGAGGAACTGAGATACTAATTTCTAGAAAGGGAAAACTAGGTTGAACTGATATTGGATTGAAGTGTAACTGCATACTTTCTAATAGCTATAGATTGATAAATGGAGAGGGGTGTGTGTGTGTGTGTGTACACTTTGTCTCTGTCCTGTAGATTGTGTAGGAGCAGAAATAACCCCAGTAGATGTAAGCATACTAGTATTGAAATCTTGCTTCTTAAAGATCTATGTCCACTAATAGAAACAAGGGTATCTGACTGGCGTATTTAATTGGTAGGACAGGGAAAGAAGATGAGGCTAGAACATCTTATTCCAGAAGTAACACAAACATGGTCAGAGTATATTAATTGCATACACAGTACAACTTGAAGGGGGTTCTCACACAGGTCAAGTTAGGTATATGTGAGCATCAAAGTAGGTGATTCTGATAGATCATGACCTGTTGAATAAGAGGAAGCTGTTGCTCGGTACTGAAATGACTGGGCTGTTTGATGATGATGAGCATATTTATGTAGGGACTCCCCAGATACTTATTAACTATAAAAGGAAAAAAGTAACTATAAAGAGATAGCATGTTGGATCCTGCCTCTATTAGGTAATCAAAATTAACATCACCAGTATTGAGTCAAATAATTATTTTGCTGGTATATTACAAAGAAAATATCATAATTCTTTCCTTCCTTCCTTCCTTCTTTCCATCCTTCTTTCCTTCCATTTTTTCCTTTTGTCCTTCTTTCTTTTCAGACAAGGTCTCGCTGCATAGTTCAGGCTGTTCTTTATCTCACTATGTAACCCAGGTTGGCCGTAAATTTAAAGCAGTCTTCCTGCCTCAGCCTTCTGAGTAGCATGTACCATCACATTTGGTGAGAATATCGTAATTTTTGTGACAGTCCAAAGATGGATGATCTGAACTGATAGTGAAGATTCAGCACAGACCTACCTGGAAAGGCAGTGCACAGAATGACTGGCCTGGTGTTCAAGATGCCAGTGCATGGAAGTCAGGCAGAGCCTGAAGGGCTCAGACTGGAGGAGAATCACAGACCGTGGTATCGGGTGCAGCTGTGAAGCCGACGTGAATACAAAGACTCTTGTTGGAACAGGTGGCAGAACTTGCACGAGGCTGACACAGTAGTCAGTCCCCTTCTGATGGTCATAGTTATGTCAGAGGACATCTTTGGAGGGTGACACTTAACACTTTGAGATGATTTGGGATTGACTATACTTAGAATTTCACTGTCAGTTTGAGATTGTATCAGAAGAAAACTGTTCACTTTAAACAAGTAGATAGTAATATATGAACCTTTTAAAGAGAGGACTACATATAAATGAGCAGATGATACTCTGTATCCAGAGAGTGAAACGTAGGTGTCAGCAATCGGAATACCTGCAGCAGAACCGTTAGACCTGAGTGGATAAAGGAAGTGAGGTGTGGGAGAGTGTGAGCACACAGTTTGGTTAGTGTTTGTGGTAGTAAGGAGTAACCCGCAGAGCTAGAGAGAAATTCCGTGATGGGGGCGTGGGAGTGATTGATAAGACACAGGAAACCTTTTGCGTTTGGATTGATTGTGGTGGTTGCATGACTGTACATAGTTTTTCAGATGTTGGACTGTACATTTAATGTTTGCATTGTATTATATCCCAGCCATACTGCAACAAAGTTAAAAACATTTACATACATATATATGCATATATGTATACAAAAGATCATGTGCACCTGGAGAATCCTGGAATAGTGCTTAGTTCTTAATGGATTGCCAGGCGTGGTGGATCACACCTGTCCTCCTAGCACTTAGGAGGCAGAGGCAGAAGAATTGCTGAGTTCAAGGCTTGCCTGGGTTACATAGTGAGCTGAGGGCCAGCCTCAACTACAAAGCAAGACCCTGTCTCAAAAATAAATAAAAAAATTAAAAAATTTTTATTGTGGGCCGGAGGGTTAGCTCAGTGGTTCCAGCGCCTGCCTCGCAAGCACAAGGTCCTGAGTTCGATCCCCAGTAACCACATACGGTGCTGGGCGTGGAGACTCAGGCCCACCAACAATCAATACCGCATACCACAGTGCCGGGCATGGTGGCTCAGGCCTGTAATCCCAGCACTCGGGAGGCAGAGACAGGAGGATTGCTGAGTTTGAGGCTTGCCTGGACTACATAGTGAGCTCAGTGCCAGCCTGAACTATAAAGCGAGACCCTGTCTCAAAAAAAAAAAAAAATTATTGTGATAGAGGTTCATTTTATATACACATCACGAACACACTCAACATTAAGAATTTGTATCAGTATATGACACTACTTCTCATTTTTTCCCATTCTCCTACCTGCCCTACAACCAACCCTCCCCTCTATATACGAGTTTGTTTCCCCTTTATTTTTTACCATCACAATGTTTTCCTTCCCCTTGTTTACCCCTCATTTCCCGTAGGATATTTTCTATTTTACAGTGTCTATCATACATGCTAGGACTTACATTTTCAGTGGCTCATACCAGAGAAAAGATAGTGTTATTTACACATCTGTGACCTATTTATTTCACTTATTATGTCCTCAAGATATGTCCATTTGAGTATGAATGACTCAAACTTACCATTCTTTATGGCAGAGTAATACTCCATTTAAGAAAAAAACCCACACACATCTTTACCCAGTCTCCCATTGGTGGGCATTTGGGTTGTTTCCGAGATGTAGCTATCACATGGGTGCACATATGTTGCTGTGATATGAATTGTGTGTGTGTGTGTGTGTGAGAGAGAGAGAGAGAGAGAGAGAGACAGGGTCTCGCTTTGTAGTTCAGGCTGGTCCTGAGCTTGCTACATCGCCCAGGCAAGCCTTGAACTCAGCAGTCCTTCTGCCTTTGCCTCCCCAGTGCTGGTATGACAGGTGTGAGCCTCCATACCTGGCATGGTAGTATGTGGTACTGATTACTGGTAGGTCTGAGTCACCACATGCAGTTTTTTTGTGTGTGGTTTCAGGGAATCGAACCAGGGACCTTGTACTTGCTAGGCAGGCGCCAGAACCACTGAGCTAAATCTCCAGCCCGAATCTTTTAATTCTTTTGTGTATATTCCTAGCAGGGAATAGCAGGGTCAAATGGGACCTCTAATCCTAGTTTTTTTAGGAATCTCCACACTGATCTCCACAGTGGTTGTACTAGTCTATATTCCCACCAACAGTGGAGAAGGGTTCCTTTCTCCCCACAGCCTCACCAGCATTTGTTGCTGGCTAATTTCTCAATAGCAGCCATTCTTTGTGGAGAGAGATGGAATCTCAGAGTTGTTTTCATCTGCCTCTCTCAAAAGGTGATGTTGAGCTTTTCTTCATGGGCTTCTTAGCTACTTTGACTTCTTCGTCTGAAAAATGTGTGTTCATTTCAGATGCCCATGTTTGAATTGGGTCTTTAAATTTGGGGTGTTGACTTTTTTAGGCTCTTTATATATTCTAGATAGTAGCCCTTCACCTGAAGAAGATATCAGAAAATGGAAAGACATCCCTTGTTCCTGGGTAGGAAGAACCAATATCGTCAAAATGGCTGTACTTCCTCAACTCCTGTGTAGATTCAGTACAATCCCGATTGAAATCCCAACACTGTATTTCACAGATGAAGAGCACATAATCCAAAATCCCATCTGAAAACACAAAAGACCTAGAATAGCAAAAGCAATTCTAGGTAACAAGGACATGGCAGGGGGTATCACGATCCCCCAACATGAAACTATACTTCAAAGCCACTGCAATAAAAACTGCATGGTACTGGCGAAGTAACAGACCCGAGGACCAGTGGACTAGAACAGAAGATCCAGAAACAACTCCAGATACACTAAGCCACCTTGTGTTTGACAAAGGAGTCAAATATCCTCAAGGAAAGCCAGATGGTCACTTTAACAAATGGTGCTGGAAAAACTGGGCTTGAACCTGCCAAAGACCAAAGCTAGACCTATCTTTCTCACCATGTATTCAATTAAAATCAAAGTGGATTAGAGACCTAAATATTAAAACAAACACTAAACCTACTGGAAAACAGGTTAGGTAGATCTCTTGGAGACATTGGCTTCAGGGTCAGGACTCTGTGAACAAAGCCTCTATAGCACATGAACTAGCAGAAGAAATCAACAAATGGGATCTCATCCTATTGAAAAGCTTCTGCACAGCAAAACAAACAACTGGCACAGCAAAAACAACGTGGGAAAAAATTTTACCAGTTGTTCCTCAGATATATTTCCATATTTCTAATTGTGACATCTGAAACCAAAGTATGTTATTTTAAAATTTTTGTCTAATGACATTGTGGTATTATTTTTCTGTTATAGATATGAAAACAAGTGCTCTAGTAGAAATTTAGTGACTGAAATACTTCAAATAGGTGTCAAATTTTTCTGAAAATAACGTTAGACTTGATATTAATGTGAGCGGAAGCTAATCTGATTTGGTATTCTTGTACTGATTGGTTTTTTTAGCATTACAAAGGTTTTTATTCTTTTAAGATGGTGTCTCTGTATATTACCCAGGCTGACCTGTGCTGTCTGTCCATCCCTCTTAGTCTCTGTAGCTGAGGTTGCAAGTATGTGCCACCATCGATGGCTTAGATAAGAATTTTACTAGGAAAATAAATTTTTTATACACTTTATTAACTTGTAAAAATCAGAAGGAATGTAGAAGTTGCCTTGTCTGATCTGTAGTCCAGAAAATTAATTGAGTACACACTAGGTAATATAAATTATGTTTTTTCTGAGTTTATTTCATAAAAGCTATTTGAGAGCTTACTGAGGTTAATTAAAAGAAGACAGTCTAAGATGGTGTGGCAGTAATGTGAAGTAAAGGAGGAAAGTGTTAAGCAGTGTTTTGTCGGGAGTCTGGGCAGAGGAAGCTTTACTTTCCCGTTTCTGTTGCTTTGAACCAAACATGAACTCATGCCCGCCCGCCGTTCAGCCCCGCTTCTGTTCAGCTGCAGTGTAACCTGAGTGACTGCTTTGTTCTTTTATTATCTTGGTTTTTAACCTCTTTTCTACTTAAGCAGCTTGTGATTCCTTGTAGAGCATGATTACGGAGGGCTTTTGCATGATATGAGACAATAACTGAGACAAAAATAGCTTAATTATTAGGAACCTCTTAACCACTAAGAACAACAAAGTTTAGAGAAATGTGGGGAAAATTTTATATGGAAATGGAGTCTAACATCCAGTTAGCTTCTTAGTTTATGAAAAAATCTTGATCCTGGGCCGGAGATTTAGCTCAGTGGTTCCGGCACCTGCCTCGCAAGTGCAATGTCCTGAGTTCAATCCCTGGTAACCACATACAGTGCTGGGCGTGGAGACTCACGCCCACCAGCCATCAATACCACATACCACAGTGCTCACGCCTGTCATCCCAGCACTCGGGAGGCAGAGACTGGAGGATTACTAAGTTCCAGGCTTGCCTGGGCTCCATAGTTAGCTCAGGGCCAGCCTGAACTACAAAGCAAGACCCTGTCTCAAAAAAAATCTTTTTAATTTAAAAAAATAAAAAATCTTGATCCCCAACCTGTTTATATTCATGTACTTTTAGAGTTTGGAGAAAGTAAGACTTCACAGTTCCCTAAAGGAAAAAGAAAAGGAGACATGTTTCTGTCCTCTAGGCCTTAGAGATGCTGGAATTCTTTACCCTTACTAATATTTTCCTCTGACTAACTTCTTACCCTTTAGGTCTTTCTTTAGTCGTCAGTTCTTCTCAGAAGCCTTTTAATTATTCTGTACATATTTACCCTGAATTATAATTATTTACTGTATTTAGTGTTTTCTTTTGCGGCCTTTCAAGGACATTGATATCCTGATGGTATGCACTTTGATTCACAGTGGAGGGCTTGCTATTCATTTAGTAAGAAAAGATCAGGGGTGCCGCTAAACACACATGCTACAATATGTAAGACAGTTGAATTAGTTTCAGAAATTAAATAGTTTTATGTTGTATTGTTCAGTTTGAAAATAGAGTGCACCTGGGTATGGAGACACATGCCTGTGATCTCAGCTACTGAGAGGCTGGGGCAGAAGGATCACAAGTTCAATCTGGGTGCCTTAGTGAGACTATCTAAAAATACAGAAGACTAGGGCTATAGTTCAGTAGTAGAGTGATCTTGGGTTCAAACGCCAGTACTGCCCTCTACCCCAAAAAAGGTAGAGAACAAAATGTTTTTATTGTCCACCTCTCGTGTTTCTTTCCATGGTTGCAAAGGTTTTCATTAATGGCTGTTCTTTACTTAATCTTCTTCATCTAGTGGTGTAAAGCCTAAATATTTGTGTATTAAGAATAAAATAATATTCTTGGGATAATAGATGCGTGCTTTGAGGGAGAGTATGGGTGATATTTAATTATTTGGATTCTGTGCATGTATCATTAAAGCCCAAAGTTATTCATGTTGGTATGGTAAAGAAGTTTAGCATATTTTCACTACTACTTTCACTTTAGTTTTAGGTGAAATGTTACAAATCAGAAATTCAAACTTTCATTGTAGTGTAATAACCTTTTATTTTGTCTTGAGCGTGCTGCTTTGTGTGTCTTGTCGCTCAGCAGATATATTTCTAGTGCCTGTTATGAGCCAGGTGTTTAGTTGTCCAGGACATAGTTCAGTTTCTGCTTTCAAAGAGCTGAAGGTTGGAGGGAAATATGTGATTCCCCCAGAGGTGGTATAGGAGTGTGTTGCACAGTACCTACCCAGGAGTAGGAGAAAACATTCGAGCTGTGTCAGTCTACCAGGTGGGAGTACATCTAGGGTGTCTGTGTGCTTGGAAAGAATAGTTGTGTCAAAAGGTAAAGGCCTAGTAGGACATGATATTTGTGAGTCACTGTGCTTAGAGGGAACTTGGAAGTCAGAATTGATAATTGCTTCTTAAGCCTGGTCTATAGGATCCCTTTTGTAGATTTCAGGTTGGCAAAGACTGGTTTGAAGCTTTTTACTGGTGTGAGACATGAGATAACCAGCAGACAGAGAATGGCAAAAAGAAACTCACACTTAGGTTTCTTACAATATTCTCTTTAAAATCTGTTAGCTTTCTATAATAACATCTCAGATTCATTCAGGACTCATTGGAGGCTGCCTAGCTCTACTGTTCTGGATTATCATGAAGCTAAAATTGAAATGATTGCTTTGTCAGTAATTTGAGGGAAGAGAAGCCTATATGTTCCTGTTTCACCTTTCTTCTCAGTCTCATAGCTAATGTAGCATTTCCTCTTGTTGTAGCAGTTGTTGTACCCTGTGTTGCCCTATTCTTGGGTTGAAGTTCATTTGCGGTAGAGATCCCTTGTCATTGCAGCTATAACTGTGTACCTAGGGAGTGCAGTTTTCATACTGTTAAATCTGTATCTCATTTTTTGAAAAGTGTATGTGTAGATATAAACTGCAGTGTCTGTGGGATATTGTGATTGGAATTTGTTTTGGGATACTTTTGAAATTGGCTTTTAACTTTATATTTAACAGTGTTTGTAGTTTAAAGTTCAGAAGTAGATTAAAAACCTTATCTTCTCTCTCTTTTTTAGATCATCCAATTATGATGGGTTTTGAGCCCCTTGTTAACCAGAGGCTTCTTCCACCCACATTCCCTCGATATGCAAAAATAATTAAAAGGGAAGAAATGGTCAACTATTTTGCGAGATTAATAGATAGAATAAAAACTGTCTGTGAGGTTGTGAATTTAACAAATTTACATTGCATCCTGGTAAGTACAAGTCTTCTAGTGTAACTTTGCTTAGTAACAGAATAGTTTACACTTATGTGTATGACTCTGTGTGTTACATATATGTATGTGCAGAGATCCATTTAATCTTTATAAGGAGTTTTACTTTGCATTTCAGAGATCAAGAAGTAAAATTAGAGGTTAGGGCATTCTTTTTTTTTTTTTTTTTTTTTTTT
>PVIC010040918.1:0-16495 GCA_004025085.1 Thryonomys swinderianus
TTCTTTCAACTCTGTATTTATATTGTGGGTGTTTTAATATCCAAGTAAACTTGTTAAATTTGTCCATATACATAAAATAACTTATTGGGATTTTGAGAAAAATATGGTTAAATCTATAGATCAAATTGGTAGAAAATGATAAATCCTGGCAATACTGAATCTTCCTATTCATGAACATGTTGTTCTTTACTTTTTTTCTTTACTTTTCTTCATCAGTTTTGTTTTGAGACAGGGTCTCCCTTTGTAGTTCAGGCTGGCTCTGAGCTCACTGTGTAGCCCAGGGAAGCCTCAAACTCAGCAATCCTCCTGCCTCTGCTTCTCCAGTCCTGGGATTACAGGCGAGAGCCACCACGCCCAGCCTGTGATATATGGTACTGATTGCTGGTGCGGATGAGTCACCATGCCTGGTATAATTGTATGTGGATATGGGGATAGAACACCAGGGACCTTGTACTTGCTTAGGAGGCCCTGGAACCATGGAGCTAAAACTCTGGCTCTCATCAGAGTTTTATAGTTCTCCTCATATAGATCTTGTAAATACAAGGAATTTTTAAAAAGATGTTTGCCTAAGTTTTTCATTTTAAAGAGAATTAATGGAAATGGCATTAATGTTTTTTATTTCAAATTCCACTTGTTCATTGCTGATATATAGGAAAGTGACTTGACTTTAATGTTAGCTAGTATCTTGCAACCTAACTAAAATGCTTATTGATTTCAGAAGGATATTTTATTGTTGATTTTCAGATACTTTATTCTGACAGTCTTGTCATCTGGATGAAATGATAGTTTTATTTCCTCCTTATTAATTCCTATACCTTTTATTTCCTTTTCCTTTTTCACTGCATCCATAGGATTCTTTAAAAGCTGTGGTGAGAGGGAATATCTTTGGCTTGTTTCTGATCTTAATGGAAAAACTTGATGTTTCTCCCACTGTAGAGCTTCTGTGATATTCTTTGTCAAGCTGAGGAAATTCCCCTCTATTACTATTGAAAGTTTTTAACATGAGTAGGTGTTAGATTTTGACAAATTTATCTTCTGCATGTATTGATAGGGTCATGTGCTTTTATTTATGAACCCCTGGATGTGAATTATATTTATAGGTTTTCAAATGATTATCAGCCTTAGTACTTAGAATATACCCATTTGGTTGTGGGGTAGATTTTTTTTATAATGTTGGATTTCATTTATCAATATTTTGATGATGAATTTTGTATTTGTGCATAATGTGTTAGGATGTATTCTCTATGCTTCATCTTCTGAAAGAAATAGTAATATAATTTCTTTCTCAGACGTTTGCTATAATTTATCATTGTGTCCATCTAGTTTGGTTCTTGTTCGCTTTGGAAGAATGTAATTTTCTGGTTCATTTTAAATATATATACAAGTTTGTAAATTTTATCTTTCAAGTAACTGACCCATGTCATCTAGGTTATCACATTTGTGACTTTAAACTAGTTCATACTATTCCTTCATTGTCCTTTTAATTCTTGTGAAATCCTTAGTGATGTTTCCAATTTTTATATTTGTATTATGTCCTCTGTTTTCTTAATTCTTAGCATTAGAAGTTACCATTTTTTTTGACCTTTAAAAAAATAAGCTTTTTGCTGGGCGCGGTGGCTCGCGTCTGTCATCCCAGCACTCGGGAGGCAGAGACAGGAGGATTGCTGAGTTCAAGGCTTGCCTGGGCTATACATAGTGAGCTCAGGGCCAGCCTGAACTACAAAGTGAGACCCTGTCTCAAAAAAAAAAAAAAAATAAGCCTTTGGTTATGGTCTCTTTTTCTGTTTGGTAGATTAAGAAGAGAAAAAAAGAAGTTTCATGTTTTCACCCTCATATATTGTTCCTTAATGTTTTCCTTATGTGAGGAAATGCTTGACCTATGTACCCTTTTGTCTTCTAAAAGTGAGCGTACTAGAAACAAATTCAATTTCTGTTCATCTGAGACAGTTTTACTTTATCTTTTATTTTTTTATTTTTTTTTTAGACAGGGTCTTGCTTTGTAGTTCAGGCTGGCCCTAAGCTCACTATGTAGCCCAGGCAAGCCTGGAACTCAGCAATTTTCCTGGCTCTGCCTCCCAAGTGCTGGGATGACAGGCACTTTATCTTTTATTTTTGAAAAATAATTTTTAAAAGTACAGAATTTATAAGTTAGTATATTTTTTTCTTAACACTTTAAAAATTTTACATTATTATTACTATTATTATTTTATGTTAAATATTAAGCATCTTGTTTGCATGGTTTGTAAAGACTAGTGAAATATAAATTTTACATTGTTCTATAGGTGATGTGTTTTATTCCCATTTGTTTCTTTCAAACTTCTTTATTATATCTCATTTTCTGTAGCTCAGAATTACACCTTGGTGTACTTTTGCTCATTTATCTCTCATGGAATTCTCTGATGCTCTGGGATTTGGAGGGTTAGTGTTTGTCATTAATTTGAGGAAACTCATTTTTTCACTGCAAAAAAAAGCAACCAAAAATCAAATATTTCTTCTGTTCCTTTTGTTTTTTGTTTTCATTCAGTATTTCCATTTTATTCTTATACTTTTTGTAGAGTCTCACAGATCTTGAGTATCATGTTTTTTCATCTTTTATTGATTCTTTTTCCCTTTCAGTTATTCAAGGTTTCTATTGTAATATCCTCAAGCTATTCTATTTGCAACTGTCACTAGGCTATTAGTAAACCCATTTATTGAGCCCATCTTGATGCAGCCACAGACATCTTGGTCATAACTGCCATTCTGCAAACCAGGTCACCTTGGCAAACATCCCAAGCCCTGTAGTGTCAAAAATTGATAATACCTTAACTGACATAGGACCCATTAATAGTTTCTAAGATAAGCCAAATACATTCTCTACATACAAACCTCTTCCTCACGCATTGGAGTATAGAAGTCTGCATGTCTTACTATTGCTAAAAACATGCTTTCTGTCTCTAAGCTGTCAGCATATTGCACTTTGTGCAGTCTGATACATCTGTCTTTTTCTTTGGTCTCCCAGCCTCTTTTCGCTTCATTGGTCAGTTCTTATACATGGCAAACGAGTTTTTCTGAAAGATCATCAAAGCCATTTCTTCTTGGTTCTTTTCAGGAAGCTCATTTCTTTGCTTACATTGCCCATATGTTGTTGCTCTTGACTGATGCCCTCAGCACGCCAGCGATGTTAATATTAAATTCCAATATCCTAATGCCGGATGTGGTGGCTCATGCCTGTCATCCCAGCACTCGGGAGGCAGAGGCAGGAGGATTGCTGAGTTCGAGGCTTGCCTGGGCACCATAGTGAGCTCAGGGCCAGCCTGAACTACAAAGCGAGACCCTGTTTCAAAAAGAAAGAAAAAAAATTCCAATATCCTTGCTATATCTGATTTTGTCAACTCCCTTGTCTTTCCATACTGTGGTAGTCAAGCATTTTAGACTGAGTACGTGGAACTGTGTGCATAAGCCTTTATTGATGTGATGTAAAATACAAGCAAAAGAAACTCGTGCTATGATTAGCTGTCCTTTATTGAATATCCTCAAGGAGATGCTCCTCGATCCTCTTCTGCTGATGACAACCAAAGAGGCCTTGTGCGCTTCCTGCGTCTACCTTAACCCAGCACTGTCTGTTCAGTGCCTCTGGCCAGAGACCTTAGGTGCAGTGTGGAGATCTCCTTCATCCTCAAGGGTCTGTAGCAGGATGCGCTGATGCATTTTCTTTCCTCCATTGCCTCTACTCCATATTTTGTGTTTGTAGGAATAAAAATTCTGCCAGCTAATTTTACTTAAAATGTGATGATTCTTCCAAATCTTGTAAGGCCAAGTCCCCCAGTGTGTTACAAAGGTCCTTGTGTCCTAGATTCCTGCGACTTTGCCCCTCTCTCTCACACCATATGTTTCATTACTCGCATGTTTAATAACTCCTCACACCTCCTTGCGTTCATGATTACCTAACCTCACACCTGCTGTGCACAGCCGCAGGGCCCTTTCAGACAACGGCATTCTTTTCTGGAAGGTTTCTTATCTACTGCGTCTCAGCCCCAGTTCTCCCTCTTCCACTCTTCCCCCTTCCACACAGTAGGCCCTCAAGTGCCTCTTCTTTTGTTCTAATACTTCATTACCTTCATTTGTTCTTTCCTAACTTTAGACTTGACATTTTCTTGAGGGTGAAGACAGTGTGTCTGCCTGACACCAAGTGCCGCCTGTGCTGTGGAGAGCAGGGTTCAGGCCCAGTGGTTCACTGTACAGCTGAAAGGCTCACTGGACCCACTGCGCATGGTTGGACACTTGCATGCACAGTGTGATTGTTGCACAAATATTGTTTTTGATTTGAGTGCTGAATTATGAGCTACTCGATAACAGGATCCCTTGCAGTTCACACGGATTCCACTGAGAGATGCTCTTCTGTGTGGCCTCTGCCTTTTCCTAAATGTGGGGAGATAGAACTGAATATGATTCAAATGGTAGGCTTGGAGTGGAGCTGCCCCAGAAAGGAATGCAGAGCTTAATACTAGAGATGAGTTGGGTAATAGGATATGCTTTTTCATCAGCCCTCTGATGAAGTGTTTATTGAGCACCTACTGGGTGAAAGATACAGACATTTAGCTCAGACTGGGAGCCAAAAATAAGAGATGTGTGTCAGTTCCAATCTTTTCACCCCTTTGAAGAAAGCTGTGTAACTCATGTTCTCACTGTCAGTTTGATAAGAAGATGTGTGTTCCTCCTAGGCACTGATTTCATAGTCTTAGTTCTCATGAGAAAGAGTCATTTTTGCCTTTCAGAGCAAAGAGACAAAAGTTTTACTGTTTCATGTTTCTTGTCGTTAATCATTATGTATTTTTGTATCTAAAACTTCTCTAGGTGCTGGTGGTTTATGTTGTGATTATTAGTTGTAGAGTGTAGCTAGATGGACCTTTTCAGCCTTATTCTATGCAACTGGGCAGGAACCCAGAAACAAGGCTGATGCTGTGTGCACCCTCTGAGGCAGTGAGAGCTGCAGCTGTCATTCTGCACCGCCCTCCGGCACCTGCTGTAGACTGCCTTCACTTTGTCTAGGTCTCTCTACTCTAAAGGGCCTTTTTATTTTCTTTTTAATTGATGTACCTTGGAGGTGATGTTTTGAATGGACACACTTTCCTAGTTGTTCTCATACATTGGCACACTGATTTTAGTGTCCAGTGGTGAATGTTGCTTGTAACTGTGGTGTTTGGTAGTGGTGACTTTGTACTTCTTCTGACACCAGTGTGTTTTGTACCTTCTGTTCCTATATTGCTGCATATTACCTAGACTCCAAGGAGGACTCTAATTCAAAACCTGATATATTTGCAAAATTTCTTAGTATAATGAATTTTAAAAATTCCTGCCATTAGTCTGTTGTAATATCTATCTTTTTATTTATTTATATTTTCATATGAATAAACTCATAAAATATCAAGTTATTCAACTAGACTGAATATGATAGTTGATAACTGCATAGACCTCTTTTTATATGGATTGGATATGTTGTTGCATATGTTTTGCTTTGAAGTACAATTGGATTCTTGAAAGTCATTACAAAAAGAGAGAAATGAGAAGAATTTATTCCTCTCTCTTTCTCTTACAGTCCTCACCCCTCCATTTAATTAGGCAGAGGTAGACCTCTCTCTGAGTCAACAAATGTCACTGATGAAAAATGTGAGCAGGAAGAAAGAAAGGTAAGGAAAGAAGACAGTAGACCTGGGGACTTAGTTGGGGTACTAATAAGACAGACCCCCACACACGCACACACAAAAAGTCCCTGTTGGAAGAACAGAGCAAGGGTCCTCTGGGTGTTCTTGGTACCATGGCAACTCAGAAGAAAGCACATATTTAATGTTATAGGTACAATATTTTGCTTGGCTTACCATAGTTTTCCTTTCTTTTGTTAAAGTACACTGAAATAAATATGATCAATATGTAAATAAATAAGACAAGTTCACACAAATCTTCACAATCCAGAGATAAATAGATAGATGTTTTGTGCATATTTACCCAAACATTTTCTTTCATAAATATTAATGTATGTGACTATGACAATAAGACTAGTTTGGTGTCTTTGCCTTCTGTTCTTCACACAGTGGCCTGAATGGTGCTTGCCTAATTTAGATGCAGTGCTGTAGTAAGAAGCCCTGATGGAAAGCCTATTAGTTTTAAACAGAAACACCAAATAAAGAAGCTTAGGATCAGATTTCTAAAGCAGTACACTTCAAAATTTCAAAATTACCCATTTTCTATATAGAAGATATTAAGGCAAACTCTTAAGATGGGTAGGAAATTATTTAGTAACCATTAATGACTTATGGAACTAAATGAAAGCTATACAGCACATGGCCTATGCACATCTATTTATAGGTATATATATAAACTGTGTTAAATATATACATGTATATATGTATCATGCTATTTATACTACATACTGTCACATACTACATACCGTCTGCTTTATATACCTGCAAATATGTGTGTTTAGATGTCTGGACATAAGTATAGGATGTGTGTGTAAATATAGACATAGGTATAATAAGTATAAAAGAGATAATTTTGGCATCTTTTCACTCAGATAATGTGAGCATCCTTCTGTGTTGGTGAAGATGGCTCTACCCCATTTTCAAAGCTCAGTAGCATTCCATTGTAAGAAAGTTCATGAATTTAAAATGCTCTGCTGGCCTTCAGATTTGGCTCTTGCATTTCTATCACAGATAGTATTTCTGCATGCTTATGGGTCTTTATAGCTCTTAGTGGACCTGCTGGGTCAAAGGATCTGTGTGTTTTCACATGAATTTCTAGGCCCCATTCTAGAAAGCTGCTAGTAGTTTAGTCCTGCCAGTTGCACATCTGGGGACCGTTGCTCTTTTTAGTCTTTCCTGGAAGAAAATAGCACCTTACTTCTTTATTCTGTGTTTTCTAGGCATTGTAAATATTTTTCTTTGTTTCTCAGCCATTTTTGTGAATATGTTTCTGGATTTCTTTGCTGTGCTCATCAATACAATTACAGTGTTGATTCTTTAAATGGACCTCTGTGGCACTTTGTCTTCTTTTGGAGCGGAAGCCTGGAATTACCCTCTTTGAACCTCCTCTAACTCAGTCAGTTGTTTGCATCTGGAACAGGCACAACTCGAGTATCCATTGTCCTTAAGGGTGACATGCTCCTTTCAGGGGTAGTTTCCAGGCGCAGGACCTGTCAGGGTTACTTCTTGTCACAAGTTCTAATGCACAGTGACAGAGTGCTTGCCCTTTAAATGCATTACCCAGCTAGCTGGCTTGGCTCCAGAGGCAAGATCAACCCGGGCCTCTTTCTCATTGCAGTCCCTTCATGCAGCAGGCTCTGCCGGCCGCAGCCCATTTCACAGGGTCCCCACATGTTCCGTGGAGGCCAGTTCTAAAGGCGAGGCCCTCCACCAGGCTGCGTTTCTTTCCCAGCATCTCATCCTGGAGTCGCCAGGTTATTAGTGAAAGGATTGATTTACATATTGATATTTCCTTTGCATTCATTATTGTTTCTTTATGGTTCTTCAGAAAATAAAATTCTAAAAATTGCTTATAAGAGACATAAATGGGCTACCTCAAGCATTTGCCCAGGTACCAGAGAAAAAATAAAAGAGAAAAAGATGCTCATGTAGCTGGTTATTAGAGCCTTCCCAGGTAATTGGATTTGGAATTATAGGAAATTCAAAACGTTTTCCAGGAAAATGGCTGCTGTTAAATGACTTTGAGCATGAGGAGTCTGAGCTGGAGTTCCGTCCACTCTTCCCCACGGAAATCTCCCTAAGTGACACCGTGCTGGAGGAGAGCCGTGTAAGGACAGTTACGGAAAAAAGATCCCTTTAATGCAGTTCTCACTAATTTCTTTGCTTCTGGGCATGAAATAACAAACTAAATTTACTTACAGTCTTGCCTAAAATCTCAAATCAGAGTAATTGCAAGGAAGTTCCAGACGTCTTACACTAAATGTTACTTCATTTTACTTCTGGGAATAATGGCTTAGCTTTTAACCAGCACAACAATGATGCTTCTCTCAACCAGGAAGGAAGGGAGATCATTTTATTTCACCCAGCCTGCCCTGCTGAAAGCATTTGCCACTTTCCATCTTGTTGCGAAGGTGTTGCTTTTCTAATACTTGTGCTTGGTGTGAAGATCAGAATTGCAAACAGGTCAAATGGGAAGCACATCTTTCTCTCTCCTGTTCTCAGAATGTGCTGAGTAGCCCGTTAGGGTGAGGCCTGGCTTTCCTTTGCATTTTTCTTAGGGCTGAGTTGTTCATAAGCACTGTTGCCCTATGAACCTTCAATGTGGATCTGATGGAGGTTTCTGGAAGTGCCGAGTGGACGCTCAGAATGTGGGAATCGGGTTTGTGACTCGGTGGTGGTTTGGCATCAACTTTTGAAGGACAGCCGGTGACCCTTTTAGGTTTGTGTGTGTGAGAGAGTGTGTGTGCGCGTGTGCTCATGCATGTATGTGCTTTAGCTCGTCGGACTTCGCCAGTCTTAGGAAGAAACAGATTTCCCCTTGTGCCAAGGTATTGTCTCTTCCTCCCTCTCAGCAAAGCCACACAAGTCTGGCTGTCCTCATGGTTACACCGAGTAGCTTCCGTTGCCTCTCTGGAAAATTCTGAGTGCTTATCCCAAACTCCAGACCAATGCTCCAGACATCCGGAAGTGCTCTTGCCCCAAGACAGGTGCCAGCCACCCACCAGCCAGAGTTCAATGCCCATTCACTTACTGACAGTTCATGGCCCAGAGTGATGTGATGGTGAGCTGGTCACAATTCCACAGAGGTGCCTTTAGGAGACAGGTGCCGTGGGGGTGCCATGGCCCCGGTTGGGATCCGCTGGGACTGAGCCAGTGTCCTTCTCTCTTGCTGAGTAAGTCACCATGAATAAAGTACTTTGCACCTTTTTTTCCCCAAAATTTCCTTACCTGTAAAATAACTACAAACCATATTTCACTTTGATTGATTGTAAGAATTAAATCAGATGACATCTGTAAGCCCCTGTTAACTATTTGTAGTGCCAGATACATAATAATCATAAAAGAAACAGTAGTTTATTATTTTTTTAGCTATCGTGCCCTCTATTTTAGAGCTCTTTTGGCCCACATGCATGGACGAATGATACCTTCCTCCATTAGTCACATTTCACGAGCAGGCATCTGTGTGTTTGAACTGCGGTTATATAAAATAGTGTTTGCCTTTTCAGTACTTTAAATTTTTTAAAGTAAAGTAGTAGAAATCTACTATACTCACATATATGTCATTTCAGATAGTACATTTTACTCCTCAGCTTGCAACACAGAAGAACGTAGGAATTCAGGTAACTGTGATGGTCCACAGGGAACAACAAAGATCATCCTGTCTTATGGGGCGCCCTTCCCCTTCTAGGAGAAGCAGGGACCTCACCCGCCGGAAGGGGGCGCCCCTGCTGTGAGGCTGGCTGCGGAGGCCTCACGTCCGCTCGCTCAGGAGGGCTGAAGACGGGTGGGCGGAGCCATTTCCACAGGCGCCGCGGGCCACAGTCAAGGCGGCGGGGTGCTCGGTCAGTTCCCCGTGTTCCCCTGTGGTGCTCGCGCTCCGCCGCGGGCTCCCTGCACGTGAGGACCCTGCCGCTGACTGTTTCGGGCCTGGATGCGTCGGGAGTAAATGCCAGGCCAGCATGGGAACGCGGGGTGCTGCCTCGGTGTCCGCTCCGCTGGATCCCAGGTCTCGGCCCACAGATAGGAGGGCAGCTATGAACACATTGTTAAAATCTGCAAATACTGAAAAAAAAAAATCTGCAAATAAAGATAAAATTTTTTTTTTTAAAAATCTGCTAATTCAGGCACAGAGAAAAAAACCAATTTGAATCTTGACTCCGAATGCCTTCGGCAAGAAGCGTGATTGTTTTTCTTAAGACAGCTACGCGGCAAGCAAGAGCGCGTCCGCGGTTCTCGAGTGGACCTGAATTCTGGACCCTCGCCTCGGCTGTGTACCCGAAGACGTGGGGAGACCCTGCCCCAAACACGTGAGCCTGGGCGCTGTCCCTGGATAGCACGGTGTCCTCGCCAGCAAGACGGAGCAGTTGAGCAGTAAAGGAGGGAGCCGGGGGAGAGCAGAGCTCTCCTCAGGGCAGAGCAAGGGTCTGAGGGGCTGAAGGCACTCGGGCCCCGTTCGAGAGCAGACTGGGGTCGCAGCCCAGCATGGGGCAGCTTTGCTTTAGCTTGTTGGTGCGGGGTCTCTGCTCCTCTTGCAGGGGATGCACCCCCAGCTCGGGCTTGCCGCTGCTGCCGGCCTGTCTCCTCTGTGGCCACGCGGGCGAGCCGGCGCTCTCTAAGCAAACAACTGGTCCACCCGCGATGGGCTGCGTGGTGGGGACCGCGTGCCTGTGTCTGTCACACCCCTCTGGTCTCTACTGTCTTACCCCTTCAGTGTCCTCCTTCTCATCGAGTCACCATCGACGTTCACCAGTCAAAACGGAGAACATTCATTCTTATGGAACGTTTTAAGCTCCTTACCTCGTTCTATGTCCATTTGGCAAATGACCTTGAAGGAGATTTTCATCAATGAAAATAAAGCTTCCTCACCTTTCCAGCAAAAATGTCGGAGGGCCTGGCATGTGGGCCGAACCCAGGTGAGACAGTAGGTCGTGGAGCTTCTCCCGTGGGGAGCAACAGAGAGCAGCAGAGGCCAAGTCCAAGTGCTCAGCCGACTTCCGGATGCTCAGGGGCCCGGAGTGCAGATGGAACAGATTCTTGCAAGACGGCAGAAGTGCCCCGCTGCCCCCAGCCTTGGGTGTCTCTGTAAAGTGGACGGCATTGTGTGCCACCTCACGGCGGGAAGGAGCCCTGGCCCCGGAAGCTTGTCTTGGAGCTCGAGGCTTTCATCTGATTGTGTGTAGTTTCTGTTCTTTTGCCTGAAACCAGGAGGAGGTTGGGAGTAGGTTCTGGGGGCGGGGGGTGGGGGGCAGCTCCCACGCTGTGCTCCCTGTCACTGGAATGTGACTAGGAGGACTAGGCCGTCCCTAACACTGTCAGGAGCAGCACTATGGGGCACCGCGCAGCCGGGGCAGGGAAGGGAGAGAGCCGGCCGCGGTGTCAAAGGTTGGGTCATGGGACCTTCCGGGTGAGGCTCCAGGGCGCTCACAGGAGCAGCGGCCTTGGAGGAGGTGTTGTGACAGCAGAGGAAAGCTCGGAGTCCTGAGTGTGGAACACACCCAAAGCTGTGCACAGTGTGGTCCCGTAGAAACACGCCCATCACTAGTGCCCAGTCGTTGCACAGTGTTGCCGGTCAGCAGCCACTGTCGGTCCGCGTGGCTGTGTCCTGGGCTGGCACCGGAGAAGCTCACGCCTTGACAAACTCAAGCAGACACTTACTATAAACTAAGATAATTAGATAATAGTAAGATAAGGACTTGATGCATGGAGGCTGTCACTTTTGTAGCCAGTGTATATTATTTCTATTGGACGGAATGGGTTTTGGTGACCTTTTATTACTCCTGTGACTCCAAAAGTTCATGAGTTTAAAATGAGCTCTGTTCAGAGGTAAGACACTTCCTCTGGCTAGGAAAGCCGTGATTAATGAAGTAAGGCTTAATGAGTATATATTTGTTGTTTTTAATAGCTCACATTATTGTGATACATATATCATAATACAAAATGGTATAATCTATCAAAACCTAATGAAAAACTGTTTTTGTTTTTTTTTTTTAAGAAAAATGTATCAGCCCTAAGTGAAAGCTGAGGCATGGTGATATGGGTCCGTCTCGGGGAGTGTCGTCCTGGTCTGGTAGTTCACAGGAGACGGCCACAGGCAAGACCCTGTGGTTCCCTCTCTGGGGTCGTCTCCAGGCACCTGGACGGCAGTAGTCTTCTCAGTCCTGGGCTGTAAGCACCACCTGGACTTTGATGGCAGATACAGGAATGTGGGAGTGCGAAGCCTGTGCCCTGCTCAGTGAGAAACGCGGGTTTACCGAGTCTGTCCGTCTGCCACCTACTGTTACACAAAGCATAGCACAGCTCAGAAACAGACAGAGCCACAGCCCCGTACGCCTGGCAGCTCCATTCCAACTGGGGGAAGGCAGAATATAAGCAACATGAGATACACAGTTGGTGAACATTTAAGAAAGAATAATCAAGCCGGGCGTGGTGGCTCACGCCTGTCATCCCAGCACTCTGGAGGCAGAGGCAGGAGGATTGCTGAGTTCGCGGCGGCTTGCCTGGGCACCATAGTGAGCTCAGGGTCAGCCTAAACTACAAAGCAAGACCCTGTCTCAAAAAAAAAAAAAAAATCAAGTGGAATGAAGGAGACAGAGAGTGTTGGGCGTGTGCGGGTCACTGTCTTTCACAGGGTCATTTCTAACCTGGTGCCATTTGAAAAGAGACTGATCAAGTGAAAGAGCTGCGAGGCTCTGTGGGTGAAAGTGCCTTGAGAGGGGGGACGTTCGGGACACAGGCTCTGAGGTGCAAGCGTGCTTGGCAGCGATCGCAGTGGGCAGAGAAAACAGACGCTCGGAGACAGGCCACAGAGCTGCGCGGGCCCCACCACCATCGTTTGGAAGCTCGAGAGCATGCGAGAGCGGTAGAGAGAAGGACAACAAGCCCAGTGGATAGTTTCTCAGAACCGCTTTGTGAACCAGCCGAAGCAGTGCACTCATGTGCTAATAAAGCAAAGGCCCAGAGCTCTTCTCTGCCGATACGGCAACGCTGCCACCTTCAAAAGGAGAACAGTGGACCTGAGGTCGCACCAGTTTCTCACAGGCTGTTAGGCCCAGTCCCCCTTCGGCTCTCAGGAGAAAATGGCGTGTATCTATGACATGTTCCTAGAAAATGCTTACTGTTTGCTGATCTCAGATCTTGAAACTATCAGCTGATGTTGGGGCTGATTCCAGCTGGCTGATAAGAACGGATAGCGTGGTTCCCGGGCCAAACGGTGTCCTTAGCAAAAGCGAAGTGAGGCCATTGGGAAGCACGATTCCAGTAGAAGATGAAACAGCCCTGTGTGGTCTTAGAGGTTCCTGGGGTTTTCTGCAGTTATTTCCTCAGGCTGCCTTGCCGTTGGAAGGGGTGGATCTTCAGGAGGTGTCAGAAGTCAAGAATTCACAGCTCTAGAGTAAGTGGTCGTGCAGAACCGTCCAGAGCAAGGAGAACTTCTAAACCCACACTGGAGCTTCAAACTTTGAGCCTATCAGAAGATAAAGTCTATGTAGATGAAATCATTTGGGGTGATTTAAAGAGCTCTCCTGTCTGCTGATGATTTGGATTTTGGATTATATTTTAGACCCCAAAAGGGGTCAGAAATGAATTCAAGGATGAAACTCCAGCTTACCTCTGTGTGGAGGAAATCACACTTTCCTAGGAGAGAAAAGTCTATTTTCATTTGCAAATTTCACCTTGACAAACTTTACCTTAGAGTAGTATTCCTTTTAATAGTATGACTTTGGACAGGCTACAATTTTTCAGAACCTTCTCATGTAGAATACAGAAATAATTATAATCTGTCTCTCTCTGGATACTGCCACTATAAAGCTAAAGTAAGATGTGACCAACTAGTTTTACTGTAAAATTATAAACACTCCTATTGTTAATACCTGTTTAGAACCAGAAGGATTTTTTTTTTTTTGAGACAGGGTCTTGCTTTGTAGTTCAGGCTGATCCTGAGCTCACTATGTAGCCCAGGCAAGCCTGGAACTCAGCAATCCTCCTGTCTCTGCCTCCTGAGTGCTGGGATGACAGGTGTGAGCCACCACACCTGGCATTGTATGTGGTTACTGGGGATCGAACTCAGGACCTTGCCCTTGTGAGGCAGGTGCCAGAACCACTGAGCTAAATCTCTGGCCCCCGATCCAGAAGGATTTTTATACACAGCTTGAATTGGCATTTATTACTGCCGAGTAAGTTACTCACAGGACATTTGTATCCACAAGACTTTAGGAGATCATAATATTACTTGTGCTACTAGGGAATGAGCTCACACTCGCTCTTACACTTTGTCTATAGAACTGAAGATCATTACGCTTCTGAGCTGTTCCTACCATGGTCTTTTAAATCCAGTGGAATTGTTACACGTCTTCCCAGCAACACCCTATGACTTTATCCTCTTTAAAACAAGATTAAAGGAAAGGTATAGACTGAGACAGCTCAAGTGCTCTTGGTTCCTGTATAAGCAGATTGAAACCGAACCTGGCCAATCACAAGCACCAGCTAACCCAGAGAGAATCTGTCCAGTCTGATCCCACTAAGTACGCTTTCTTCCTTTTGCTTTCATAGAGGTTTTGCTGTCCGGCCTGAAATTCCTGATTCTGCGCACTACCTGACTGCACTTTGTTCAAAGAAACTTTTCATTTTGTCTAAAGTTTTTCTTCTAACACTCCCTAATCATCTCCGAAGTACTGAACAGTACAACTTCTTTTGTTGTTTTGCATAAACACTATCAAGATGTTGTCAGTGAATAAATTTTGCTAATCTCTACATCTTACCTCGTTAAGCAAGAGATTTTAGCAAATGTTTGTTAAAATGTTTTTAGGGTGTATTGTTCTGAAAGTATATTATGATTACTCACTTTACCACTGTGCTCTGAACACATTTTTATCTTGCTTAAAATTTAAAAAAATTGTTAGGTGTGATAGTTACCCTGTTCTTCAGTGTGCTGATTGATGAAATAACTGGTGGGCGCACTTTACTCGCCATATTGCTAAATAGATGCAATTTTTTTTTTACTTCCTTGTTTAGAGTCACCTGTATTCTTCTTGTGATTTTTTTGTACCATTTGGTCCTTTTTTGTTGTTATTTTGGTACCAGGGATCAAACTCAGGACCTTGTGCTTGTGAGACAGGTGCTGTGCCACTAAGCTAAATCCCCGCTCCTCAGTCCCTTTCTTACCTCTGCTTTCAATTACTTCCCGTGACTGTGCACCATAAACCTCGGGGTTTTGGTACTGGCCTCAGGATTCTTGCCACACCAGTTTATGTGTATTATTACACATGTGATACTTTTTTATAATACCAATTCTTAACATAAAATTATTTGAAAGGGAAATTATGTCCTGACCCATTACTCACATAGCTGTGACTTATCTTTTTGTGCACATTAAAGTAAATCTGTAGTTTTTCTGCTTTTGGCCAAAATGAAATAACAAGAAATGGATTTATGCTCCTGTCTGAAATACCCCATCTATTTCTATATCTATATCTATAGCTACATATCTATATCTGTATGTAGATAGAATGGTTTTAAAGGCACGCGGTGACAGCCACAAAGGACAGTGGTTCTTGAAGAGTAGAAGAAACACAGGGCCTGGAATTGTCTCAAGTTACTCTTCTCAGAGAGTCTTCACAGTGGGAAGGAGGGACCGCTGAAGATCACGGTCCGCTCGGTGTCACAGGGGTGAAGCTGAGGTCCTCGCTCCAGGGCTCACTCAGGTCCTGGTCAGGGCAGTGCTGTGCTGCAAGTTCTGATTTGCAGAGGGTAGCAGGGAAAAATAACTCTGGGAAGGAAGAAAGAAGTTATTCATTTGCAGAAGATGTGAATATTTGCATATAAACTTCAGTGGAATCTTATCTAAAATCTTCTTAAACTGTGAAGTGAATTTAAGAAAGTTCAGGATACAAGATCAATATATAAAACTCCATTATAGTTTTACATTCTAGCAGTGAATATGTGGCAACTGAAATAAAAAGTCAATCATTTAGAACAGCATCGATATTTGAAGACTTAGTATTTAACATGAAAGTATGAAGTACTTTGGAATAGTTCTGAAAAAATGCGCCACCTACGCCATGAACACTATGAAACATAAGAAAATGAAAGAGGACATAAATAAATGGAAAAATATATTGTATTTTAGTCAAATGACTTAATGTCAGTTGTGCTCTTGTTTATCTATACTTTGAACACAGTTCCAAAAAAAATTGTCACAGGTTTCTTGATAAAAATTGACAGACTGATTCTAAAATTTATGACAGTGTAGATAACCTACAATAGCAAAGTGACTCTAAAAAGATAAATCTGGGAGGAGTAACACTATCAGACTGTAAGACCTACACGCTTTAAAACCAAAGTAATCAAGAGTGTGTAGTATTGGTGTGAATATCAAACAGTAAGTCAGTGGAACAGGATAGAGGATTCAAAACCCAATTCACTCATATATAGGGACTAAATTCTTACGATTGGTGCCAATACTGCTCAACAGAGAAAGCACCTAATGGTGCTACAACAGATCAGTAACCACATACGAATATCAAAAGGTCTTCTGCTTTTCACCTCATTCATGTACAGAATGTTAACTCTATATTGGATCACAAACCTAGAACAGAAACTAAAACTACAGAAGAAAATAAGAGAAAAATTTTATTTCTTTGAGTTGAGCAAATATTTCATAGACATGGGATCAAAAGTATTATGCATAGGGCCGGAGGGTTAGCTCAGTGGTTCCGGCACCTGCCTTGCAAGCGCAAGGACCTGAGTTCGATCCCCGGTAACCACATATAATGCTGGGCGTGGTGGCTCACGCCTGTAATCCCAGCACTTGGGAGGCA
>PVIC010040919.1:0-16440 GCA_004025085.1 Thryonomys swinderianus
AAGCGTAAGGACCTGAGTTCGATCCCCGGTTACCACATATAATGCTGGGCGTGGTGGCTCACGCCTGTAATCCCAGCACTCGGGAGGCAGAGACGGGAGGATTGCTGAGTTCGCGGCGGCTTGCCTGAGCACCATAGTGAGCTCAGGGCCAGCCTGAACTACAAAGCAAGACCCTGTCTCCAAAAAGCAAAAAAAAAAAAAAAAAAAAAAAAAAAAAAAAAAAAAAAAAACCAAAAAAAAAAAAAAAAAAAAAAAAAAAAAAAAAAAAAAAAATGAGGAAACTAAGGCCCTGAGAAATTAGTATCAAAGACATAAAATAAATGGCAAGTCAAAATTTCTTAGTTCTAAATCTAATCTTCCAACCGTCAGTAGAAATTTTGCTTCTCAAACAAAAATTTATTTCTCAGACAAAATTTAGGGGAACCCAAAATCTTTGAGAGCACTACCTTGACTGCATAATCCCCTTCAAAGGCAATTCCACTTATATCTTCTAAATATACTCAGAGAACTCATAAAAGGTCAAGTTTTAATTTGGCAGACAAAGTAACCTAACAGGCACTGCAACCCAGGGGATTGAAGCAGCAGCCTGGAGCTGGAGAGTCCAACAGGGCAGAGGACAGGTAGAATTCCAGCCCTTTGCTTCAGGAGAGCAAAAGCAAACATCTAAGACCCAAGAACCAGGAAAAAACGAAAAAGAGTTCTCCAGGTAAAAGCACTCTCCTTCCTGCCCTAAAACGCCAGAGTTCAAGCCCAGTCTGAACTACATAGCAAGACCCTGTCTCTAAAAACAAAAAGGCGGGGAGGAGGGGCTGGAGATTTAGCTCAAGTGGTACCGCGCTAACCTTGGCTGCACAAGGGACCAAGTTCAATCCCCAGTACCGAAAAAAAAAAAAAAGCCAATGAGAGAAAGACCAGAAGGTAATGATCTTAAGTATCCACCCAAAAGGACCAAAGAAGGGGAGAAAGGTATGAATGTGGAGAACAGAAGCGGATCAACCGGGGATTGATAACACCCTGGATAAAACGTAGCAAAACCTTGCCTTGCTCATTCATTCATGCAGTAAGCATTTATTGCATGACTGCTGCAAGCCAGGCCACATCCTGAGGATTTAGCAGTGAACAGTCACGGAGCTTAATTCTGGTTGGGAAGAAAGGCAAATTTCCTTTCTCTGTTCAGATGTGTTTTCCTTCACTTCTTTAAAGGTCACACAGTAAACCATCCAAAACTCCCAAATTCTTCTTGCACTATTTCTTTAACCTTCCTGCCTTATCCCAAAACCAAGCAGGTTATACCTCTCCAATCTCGCGGTCCTTGGGAAAGACCACAAGACCTGAAGTGCCTAGGACTTGAGACATAAAATCCAATGCTGCTTTGTATTTCTGTGTACACCTTCACGGCCAGATTCTCAGCACCTACACAACAAATCTCGGTTGTGTCTCATACAATTTCATGGCCCTGGTGCTGACCACAGCTGCCTAGGCAGGGCTGCTAATCAATAAACGTCTGCTAAGAAGGCTGGAAGGTCTTCCCGATCCCAAGGCCTGACACAGGGATTCAGCAGCGAGCGTTCGCTAGCGGCATCCTCCCTCCTCAGGACACTGCTGCCCCGCGGGGCCACGGCCACGGTTCGCTGTCAAACGCCTCAGGAAACAGTGCTCTGAGGTGGCCTGGGATAAATTCCCTTCCTCTGCCAGGGCCTGCCCTGCCTCACCTGCCCTCTGCCAGGACGTGCTCAGGCGCCCCCTGGGCACCTCCGGCGCAGCCCCTGCGCCGCAAGCCGGGTTCGGGCAGCATCAGCCAGGCGCGAGGACCCCACAGCGCGCCGACGGGAGCCGCCCGAGCCGGACCCGCGGCGCCCTCGGTCACTCGGTCACTCCCGACCCCGGAGGCCCCGCGGTCGGGCACCGCGCGGGCTCCCTCCCCGCTCCTCGCGCGCGCGAGGCTCCAGCCCCGCCGGCCGCCGCAGGCTCCCTACCTGGCTCACTGCCCGGCCCGAGCCGGGCGTCGGAAGGTGTCCGGCGACCGCAGCCTCCTCTGCCTCCGCCGCCCGGGCCCCTCGGCTCAGGCGGAGGCGGCAGCGGGGGCGCCCTCTCAGGCCCAGAGCCGCCCCCGCGGCGAACGTTTTCAGCGCCCGGCTCGCGCCGCTTCCCCGCCCGGCACGCGCGCAGCGAGCCCGCCTCCCGCGCGAGGGCGCGAGGCCGCGAGGCCGCGAGGGTGCGAGGGCGGAGACGGAGGCGGAGGCGGAGTGCGGGCGCGCGCCGCCAGCGCGAGTTCCAGCGGCCGGGGCGGGGCTTCCGCCGCGCGGGGGTTGGGGGTGTGCCCTTCCCTGGAGGCCCCGCCCCCGGCCGCTCCGAGTTCAGGGCGCGGGAGGGGGCGCTCTTCCCCTCTCGGCGCCCGGACCGCTCGCAGCGGGCACCGGCCAGCCGGCTAGACCTCGGTCCCGTGGCCAGGAGAGGAGGCCGCGGAACTCGATCCTGCCTGGGTTCCCGCTCAGGCTCTCAGCGGCTCCGCGCCAGGCCCTCTGTCCGCGCTGGGCCGGCATCGTGTGCCCCGGGAGCGCGTAACTTCGCAGAACGAGCCGGTGTGAACCACCGAGTTCACCAACGTAGGCGCAGCCGAGCACAGCCAGACCCCGGAGAGGCCGAGCAGGAAGAGTTACTTCCGCCGGGGCCAGGGGCGGCTCGGGACGAGGGGTCGGGGAAGAAGAGGCCGCGGGGGAGAAAGGGCCTCGGAGCGGGGGAACCGCCCGGGCAGGAGCAGTGTGGGTCGCCGCAGTTACCAGACCAGCACCTTTTTTCGTGTCTTACAGGATCCTTTCCCAAACATAGAAAGTACAGGAGATGGTGCCAAATTAAGAGACAGCTAAGCACTTTTCAATGGAGCAGATAGCTCTTTTTCTCCACATTAAGGCTCAAAACAGTCTCATCCGTTCGAGGGCTGTTGATAACCTGCTTGTTTTTTTGTTGTTGTTCCCGGGGATCAAACTCAGGACCTTGTGCTTGCCAGGCAGGCGCGGTACCACTGAGCTATGATCCCAGCCCGTATGTCTGATTTTTACTGCTTTTTGGCATCTTATGGTGTAGCAGATCATGGCACCTCCTGCCAACCTCCCACTTTCCAAACACCTCTTCCCTCTCCTCTCATCATGTTGTTCTTAAACTCCAACAACATGCTAATGACCAAACAACGCATCACCTTTCACTCATGAATTGTGTGAACACTTTGCATACTTGAACACACACTTTTGCCTCCATATTGGATGTTGATGATGGTTTGACCAGCTTACCGTGCTCCGAAGACACCTAAAAGGTCTTGTGCAGCACCCACTATGGGGCAGGCTTTGAAAGGATAAACGCAGATTCCATCCTATGGAGAAAAGTATACTCATCAGCGATGTAAAATAAATATGTAAATGTTGCTTGGAATGTTTGCCCTATTGATTGAAACCAAGGTCATTTCAGGGTGTGTGCTGGGCTGTTACAAAGCATTCTGGGAATCAGCTGCTTTACATACACTGAGCATCCCTCCTTCTGTTTCATCACCTCCATATCCCCAGAACACTTTGCAAACATGTTTATACCTTCCCCTTCTTACTCCCAGAGTATCAACTTTTCTTGCCTCTTTGTCTTTTTCCTGCATGATCTATTCAAGCTTCGCCTGTCCTAAAGAAAAAGGAAGGAACGTCCACTCCCCTTACCACATCCTCTGTATTTTCCTTCATAGATGTCTTGATGCGCCTCTGCCTCCTCATGAGCTTCTCACTCCTTGACCCGAGGCTACCACCCCGCCATGTCTTATTTGGTCCTAAATGCCCCTGCCCCTACTTGGAGTCCTCACATAATCAGAACTTTCAGAGCCATTTGGCAACACAAGCTTTATGCTCTTGGAAACTCCCTCGCCTTTGAGACCTGACTCCTCCCTCTCACAATGTCTCTAACCACTCCTCAATTTCTACGATTTTAGCTCCTGTCACCCCATGTGTTTACTATCACAGTCCAAACTCCTAGAATATGACTACTTGCCCTAACACCCATACATTTGTAGTATTAATCCCTGAATACTAATGAAATTGAGGGGCTTTCCATGTTTATTTGCGATGTATTTTCTCTTCTATAAAATGTATTTATTGTCTATGTAATCCAGGCTGTTCTTGAACTCAAAAATTCTTCTGCCGTAGGCTCTCAAGGGCTGCAATTAAAGGTATGTACTGCCATGCCCAGTGGATAGATGGACAAGACTTTCTAAGATTCATCTTGCAAACAATGTCATGTTCTGTAACCAAACCATCCTTGAGGGCCAATCACAGTGGCACATGTGTGTAATCCCAGCTGTTTGGAAGGCTGAAGCATAATTACAGATTTGTAGGCCTACCCTGGGTAACTTCAAGGAACTCTGTATCAAAATAAAATCTTAAGAAGAGCAAGGAGCCAGAAATGGTGATACACACCCATCATTCCGCACAGTGGGAGGCCGAGGCAGGAGGATTGCACACTGTTCTGGCAGCCCTGGAAGGTCGGCTCCCGGCCCGAGGCCTGTTACACAGGTGACACCAGGAAGAGAGGTGTGTCCTCCTTCCCGAAGGCCAGGAGAGAGGCCGGGCCGCACTTCCGGCCACACTGCTGGCCGCCTCATCTCTCTCTGGCTTTCTCGCTTCTCCACGGCTGGAATTTCCTCGCTCCTCTGCTCCACGCCCCAGCACGCCTGTGCCTGTCCAGCGTCTCAGCGCTCAGCCTGCACACGGAGCAGCCCCTCCCTGGTCCCGGGAACTAACTCTCCCGGGGCCTGGAGCGGCACTGTCTTTAGTAAAAGCCTGTCGAGGCCAGTGCTTCCCTGGGCCTCGGGGGGTGGAGGGATCTGTGGCTTCACTCAGGCCACTTGTAAGGTGCTTTCCATACAAGTGAGAACTACTGTTTGCCTAGAAACGCTCCTTTTTCCTGCATTGAGATATTCCCATCGTTTGCAAGGATACAGGAGCACACAGCCCAAAGTACAAAAAAAAATAAAGGCCACCTCGTTACTGTCAGGACTCCCAGTTGGAACTGTGGCCACTGTGGCTGCAGCAAGATCATGGGGCGCACAGGGAACCCGTGCTCATTTGCAAGTTCCTCACACCCAAGCTCATGCCCATATCATGTGAATGGCTTAGCAGTAGGTGAGGGCCGGCGTGCTTGGGGTCCCCTCAGGCCTGTAGGGTCTCTCCAGCAGGGGTGCAGGAGTAAGTGTAGGTGCAATGGACAAAGCTTTTCCCCTTTCATAGGCTACACTCTTTAAACCACATTGCTACCAACCAACATCCTGCTGTGACATTTCAGAAGTCTAGAAAGTAAAGTTAGAGCCCAGAAAGTACATTGGGTACTTGGTGGGAACACCATGAAGGAGCTCCTCCCACACAGACTCCAACACCCTGCACTGTGGCGCGAGGACTCTTTTACTAGCACCTAATATTTAATGAGCACTTATTATGTTCTAAGCTGTGAAATGAAAGGTAGGATACAAAATAGTCCTGACAATTTTTGCTTGAAGAAGTTTAAAAATGAGGTGAGTAGGGCCGGGGGGTTAGCTCAGTGGTTCTGGCGCCTGCCTCGCAAGCGCAAGGTCCTGAGTTCGATCCCCGGTAACCACATACAATGCTGGGTGTGGAGACTCACGCCCACCAACAATCAATGCCGCATACCACAATGCTGGACATGGTGGCTCACGCCTGTCATCCCAGCACTCGGGAGGCAGAGACAGGAGGATTGCTGAGTTCGCGGCGGCTTGCCTGGACACCATAGTGAGCTCAGGGCCGGCCTGAACTACAAAGTGAGACCCTGTCTCAAAAAGCAAAAAAAAAAAAAAAAAAAAAATGAGGTGGGTATAGTGATGCAAGCCTGTCATCTCAGCATTCAGGAAGCTGAGGCAGGAAGACGTTGAGTTCAGAGGGCTAAGGGAATGAATCCACATTCAGTCCAGAGACGAGGTGGTAGACTGGCACAGTCATGGTCCCCAGGGACACAGGCGTGTTGGCAGGCATGACCTCACGTGTCCCCTCCCACACTGACCCTGATATGGTTGCAGCATATGAAGCAACAGCACAGGTGACATATGCACAGACATGGTAACACCTGCACATTAGAGTTTACTGCCTTGTCAAACTGCCTTGTGACCGCAGTGTGAGGAGCCAGTCGGCCTGAGGGAGGAGCGGCCTTGTGGAGGTACACAGGATCCACAGCCCCACGTGTCGAGGACGCCATCTTGTCTGTGCTGATCCCACTGATGTATACAGAAGTCCCTCTTCCCTACACGTTTCCTTTATAAGGTTCCAGTTACCCATGACTAAAGGTAGCTCAAAATGCCAGTGGAAATGTCAGTTTTTGAACTGTCATTGGAATAAGGTGATGAGATCTGCCATGAACCACTATGTCTCACTAGAGACCTAAACAATCCCTCTCTCCAGCTTATCCAGCTCTATCACCTGTGCTAAGAGAGAAAGAGAGGGCACATTCACACTTCTCTTATGGTATATTATTGTAATTCTTCTAATGTATTGTTAGTTATTATTAATCTCTTGTTGTGCTTGCTTTATTATAGGTGGGTGGGTGTGTCAGAAAAGCACAAGGCATATGAGGTTGCTGTCACCCGGGACTTCAGGCATCCACTGGAGACCTGAATTTTATCCCTTGTGGGGAGGGGGGACCCTGTGACCCCAGCCAATATGGTTTTAAGACTAAATGTTTTGGGGTTATTTGTTGCATGACAAATGATTGCATACAAAAATTGATGTCCAGGAGAAAACAGTGCTGGAACAAAATAAAATGTGTGGTCGTGGGATGGAGGTTGGCGAGTCAGGATGCCATGCCAGCGGGGGCTGGAAAGAGAGTGACTGGTGCACTACAGCACGGACAGGGGCAGCGAGAACAATTATGCCTCCGCAGGACTGCTAAACTGTCACCTGTGGTGCCTCCAAGGCAGATGTCACCCCCAATGAACCTGAGAATCCAGGTAGGGAAAGTTTCAAGCAGAATGTTAAAAATGTAAATTTTGTCTTTTTAGCAGCTTTCACTAATATTGAAGGGAAAGAAGAATTACTTGCCAACGGGATTCGAAAGAAATGTGGAGGGTCTGAAACATACATGGTTGCAAAATAAAAACTTTCTTATGTACAGATTCTGCAACCCAAAAGTCTCAAAGTAAAACATGGCTTCAGGGTAAGGAGCGCGTGGAGTCAGAAGCTGTGGGACTCCTGTAAATTCTCAGGGACATGCGAGGTGGGTGGGGCCTCGCAGATCTTACCGGGTGGAAAAGAGGATGCTGGGAACCTCCAGGTCTTAATCCCATGGCTCACCGACAGGCTCCCCAAAGTAGAGGGAGGTGCATCTCTGCAATAATTCTGGACATGGCTTTTGGCCAATCGAGGGAACTATTTTCCACTACTCAATAAAGCTGACATAGTTTTTAGGGAGTTTTGGAACAGGGCCATTCAAAATTTAAAAAAAAAAAAAAAGTCTCTGGTTGCCAAACTTCCCAAGGGCAGAAATGGGTGAAGAATACTATTCACCAGTGGCCAATTCTGATTGGGAAGGAAATAGGTCTCAGAAGGTGGAGCCAAGAGGCTGCAGGACAAAATCAAGAGCCCAAGAAGGCAAGGGATGGAAGAATCCCTCCCTCCCAGAGGGCTTACGGGAAATGGCTTACTTGGAAACAAGGATCCTGCATCTTTCACACGTTCAAAATTGCTTTTCGTCTCCCTTTCCTCCCCTTCTGGACACTGATGGTTTCCTGAGACCGGCCATGAGGGGAGGGAAGGAACGCGCGGAGGGAGCTAGGAAATGGTGTTCCTAGCTCACCAGCCCTTGGAGCTGAGGAGCTGCGTCTGAAGACCTCAGCCACACCTGGACCCGATACAGATCACGACCAGGGGCCACGGAGACACGGGAGGGACTTCTTGGGCCCTGTGAGAAGTGCCTGTTGTCAGAGGCTACCATATTGATAAGGCCCAAAGCATGCTGCAAGCAGACCGCAAGGTGGGAAATCCCCCATTGGCTTCCTTCACGAAGCGAGTCTGACTGAAGCTACGTGACTCACAGAAGCATCTCATGAACACTGCGAGGCACACATGCCAACATGACTCCCACTAACAGCGATGGCCGAGGCCAGAGACAGGGCCTGTGAAGCCATCGGACTAAAAGGAGATCACATCTGAGATGGGGTGGAGTAAATCACACCCAAATTCTATACCCACAGTCAGCACGTTCTTAGTTTGAAGGACAATGCTCTAATGACAACATATATTTTGTCCCTCTTGCTTCTAATTTTAAAATGCCCAGAAGATGAGAAAATCTTTCTCGTGGAAGCTGGTATTTGCAGATTAAGAAAGGACTGACCATAGCACCGCAAGAGAAGTTGTAGTGTGAGCAAAGGCCCTGGGTGAAAAGACAGAGCGTTATGAGTCACTTCATGCCCTCCATGCCACAGTCTGAAGATGTACTTCAAGAAGGACTGAAGATGTCTCTTAGCACTGCTGGGTCTTTCATTGCTTAACAGATTTAGCCTAGTTGGGGGGGGGGGTGTGAAAGAGGTCCAGAGCATTTCCACTTTCACTGCCCAGCATATGTCATGAAACAGACATTCAAGATGGTGGTGGCCAGAAGACAAGCTGGACTCTATTAGCTGCGCATTTAACAGAAAATAAACACCAAAGCCACACCAGTTAAGCACAGAAGGAAGTGAGAGTACCCCAGGTCCAGAGATCTACATTTACTGTGTATAGACTGTAGTTTTCAAACTGTGCCCCCAGGAATCACAAGCACCTGGTAGCAGCTAAGAAGCCCACTGAGGCCAAAGGGGCAGATCAGCGCTCTCTAAGGCAGGCAAGGCCATGAAGCGCCCTATCGCAAGGGAATTACAGGGACAGCCTGACACACCCCACTTTTGCCCCAGATCACTCTGGCAAGAGACCAAGGAAGACTTCTGCACTGCCAAGAAGTGACCCCTTCAAGGTGGTTCTGGGGCTGAAAACCAGAGAGGTAACCAGAGAAGCAGCACCCCCGTTCCGCTCTGAAGTGAGATCACCTCTCTGCTCACGGCTGGCGGCTTGTGCGTCTCCTTCCGATGAGGTGCAGTGAGCACACTTGAGTGGGGAGCAAACCGGGGTGTCGCAGGAGCCCGCAGCTCTGCAGGGCCGGGAAGAAGGAGGAGGGAGGGACAGAGGACCAAGCTCCCGTCAGAGCATTTGAGAAACAGGGAACCAGTGCCTCCAGGGTGAGCAAGAGGCGACCGTGTCCTGCCGGAAGGGCCGTCACGCTGCCTCTGGGAGGATGGCTTTGCTCAGAGCAGGTGGCCACGGGGAAGGTTCCTCAGGTTGAGTAGCCAGAGTGAGCCAGAAAGCTACAGGGAGAAAGCTGGGGTAGCACCCGGCCCGGCTGGCCAGGGAGCGTGCTTGGTGATGAGGAGAGATTTGGGAGCTCAGAGCTAGGAGGGAAACCGTCTTGACCATCTGCCCAGCGTGCGTTAGGGTAAGGCTCAGCGATGGGAGAGTGCACGGTGGAAAGGCTAGGGCAGGCGCGAGGGACAGGGCTGGGGGTTCAGAGACGAACTTCAGGGCTTATAGCTGGAAGACAGCAGTAATGAAGATGGCCACAGAGATGGGAAGTCGGGGGGGGGGGTGCAGCATCTGGAGTGCAGTGGTCAGGCCAACGCGCAGCGGAAATTCAGGTGAGAGCTCAGGCCAGCAGTCGGGGTTAGAGTGGAAGCTGCCACCGACTGGGCTGTAGCTGAAGCAGAAGAGTCTGAGGAGAAGGCCGAGGGCAGAAGCTGAGAGAGCAGCGCGGAGGGTCAGCCCCGGCGAATGGTGGGGAGTGAGGCCAGGCAGGGAAGGGCAGAGAGGCTTGGATGCGCAGGAAGGCAGCGGGGAGGCAGCGAGGAGTGGTCCTCACCCAAGAGCTCCGGGGGCAGAGCCACGCCGAGCGGCAGGGGGCGGCAAGTCCCAAAGCGGGGACGCACTGCAGTGAGCTTACTGGTGCTTCCAGGCCGCACACCTCCGAGCACGTTTGCAGGGAAAGTGTAGGTGGAAGACAGGAAGCTGAGCCTCAGTGCGCAGAAAGGCAGCTGGGGCTATCGTGAACCAGAGTTAACAGGACACAGACACTTGAGCATCAAAGTAGTGGTGTGAAAGAAAAATATTTTAGTAACGGAAATTTTCTATCAGGCAGAGCCTATTCAGGACACCGAGAACTCATTGTTGCTGAGCTGAAATAAGGAACGGAGAGGGTCATGAGAGGCCCTCGTCACACTGGGACTCCGGGTCCAAGCAAAACAAAAAGTGTGGGTGGACGAGACGGATAATCACCCGGATGAAGTTGGGAAGCGGGGAGACCACTGTGGACACGATAGGGATGGTGAAAGACTGAAAGCCGGAAAGACTCTGGAAGAGCCGCAGTGAAAGGGGCGCTCCTGGCCCCATCAGGGTTAGGGCAAATGGGACTTCCAGGCCGCACGGAGGTCCCTGCTGAGGCCGGCGCGGGACCCCAAAGAGCAGCCAGCTGGCAGCGCAAGCAGAGGCGGCACAGAGCGGTGATCACAGCGCGGCGAGGGACCCGCGCATCTGGGCAGGCGGGGCTCCCGGCAGCTTTCAAGGACACTGGGAAGAGCCGGCCGCGCCCTGGCTCCGCTGCCAGGCAGCTGCTCTGCAGGACCCGACACTGGCAGCCTTGCGCCGTCCTCTTCAGTGGTTTGGGTTTTTTTCTGGTTTGTTTTTTTTTTTTTTTTTTTTTGCTTTTTGGAGACAGGGTCTCGCTTTGTAGTTCGGGCTGGCCCTGAGCTCACTATGGTGCCCAGGCAAGCCGCCGCGAACTCAGCAATCCTCCCGTCTCTGCCTCCCGAGTGCTGTTTTTCTGTTTTTAAAATTGGGGTGAAATGCATATAAAACCAAACCACGCAAACCAGTTCTGTAGTACGTGTGTATTGTTGTACAGCCACGGCCGCTGCCCCTCTTTAGGGATTTGCCACCATGCCCAACCGGAACGCTGCCCCGTAAACAATAACGCGTCCAGCGCTGGTAGCCAGCACCCACCCTCCCTCTCAGTGTTGAATATGAGCCAGACAGTCGCTCTCTCTGCGACGGGCTTACTTCACGCAGCAAGCCCTTGGGGTCCTCCTGCTGTAGCACGTGACAAGACCCCTCGCTCACCGGGGCTGCCTGACGTTCTACCGCGCGGGCAGTCCCCGGCGTGTTTATTCCCCCTCGGGGGTAGATGCTGGGTTGCCTCCACCTTTTGCTATTGTAAATAATAGTCCTTTGAACATTGGTGTATGTTGGTTCACCCCATTTTCACAAAGTCGTGATATATATATATATATTTTTTTTTTTTGAGACAGGGTCTTGCTTTGTAGTTCAGGCTGGCCCTCAGCTCGCTATGTAGCCCAGGCAAACCTGGAACTCAGCAATCCTCCTGTCTCTGCCTCCCGAGTGCACTGTGGTATGTGATATTGATTGCTGGTGGGCGTGAGTCACCATGCCCAGCATTTGTATGTGGTTACCAGGATCAAACTCAGGGCCTTGCGCTTGCAAGGCAGGTGCTGGAACCACTGAGCCAAATCTCCGGCCCTCGTGGTATATTTTTAAGTGACATACATAAAAAAATAAAAACAGATCAATGAAACTTTGACCATCTAGGTATGTGGTGCTGGCTGCAAGAATGCGGGGTAGGAGGGAGTTTGGGCACCAGCGCCCCCAGCGGGCAGCTGCACAGCCTCATTTGCGGACCCCTCAGTTGGGAGATGGGGTGAGTCTTTTAAAAGTCAAGTCTGGATTCTAGAAGGACGCTTGGTTACTTCAAATTGGGGAAGGAAAGGAGCCCCAGGAGCTTTGGAAACGCACACGGCTGTGTGAAGTGTGACGGGCCTGGGGGGAACACAGCTGGCCCCAGCAAAAGTGAAGCCCAGCTTTCATGAGGCAGCCCCCCCTTCCCTCTGTGTGTGTGCGTGTGCATGTCTGTGCGTGCGTGTGTGTAAAAGCACAGGGTTTGCAATCAGACAGGCTTCTGCTGCAATCTGTCCTCTGACCCCTCCTAGCTCCACTACCTCGGACAGGCCCTTCTGCTGCCCTGGCGCCCAGCACCCTCGTTTGTGAAGCGTCTACAAAGACCGGGTGGAGGCGCGTGGAAGGGCTCAACCCGAACCAAACACAGAGGAGGCTGTGCGGAGCGGTTTCCTTCCTGGTCTCCACCCTCTCTCAGACTTCAGAACCACTGCAGACGTCTGGCCCCTTCCTGGGTAGCTTTAAGCTTCTTGGAAAAAGAAAACGGTGAAAACACTGTCGCTGTGCCTTCCTTCCAGCGGTGCAAAGAGCCCACTGCGGGCACATATATTCAGTGACAAGCTTGTATTTTACCGTTTTGAACCAGAGGTCAAACCTAACTTAGACATACACAGCTGAGTCATCAGCATGTACCACTCTGCCCAGAGCTTGCTGCTCACCGTTCCTGGCAGCTCCCCCTGGCAGACAATCATAGGGCACCACAGTCACGTCGCGGCCTCGACGGCAGCACTAACTGCTCACCTGCGGGTGTCGGGAAGAGCACGTGACCGGAACAGCTGGACGCCACTGGACAGCGCGGTCTGTACTTCTTATGCCCAGAGACGTCACAACACCCTGGAAAGGGGCACTGAAAGGACGGGACTTGGGCGGGGTTGAGGCATTGGTGCTGTTTTTCCAGGGGCCTTGGCAGCAGCAGGAGCTGAAGGGGCACAGCAGATGCTCACGGGGTGCTCCGGACGGCTCCAGGCCCGTCTGTCCCGGCTCTGGCCGAAAACAGTCCTTTCCCGGGCAGGTGGGCGTGGCTGAGAGGAAGCAGCGGGTAAGGCGAGCTCGGGCCTGAGCACGGAGAATCCCAGCCCGGGGCTCAGTTCTGGGCCGGGAAGGCGTGCCCGGAAGGTGGGGGCGGGGCAGGCTGGTGGGTGTCCCGCAGCCAGCCCGTCTGAGGATGGCACGAGACAAAGGCAGTTGCCCACCTCAGGGCAGCTGGGACAACAGAGGTCCGTGAGCCAGTTATCGGGCCCATGCGGGGCTTGGAGGGTAAGAAGAGCCAAGCGGAAGCCCCGTTCCTTGAAAGCTGGCAGAAGGCACTGGCAGGGACCCAGCTGTCCCGTGAGGGGCAGGTTCCATCCCGGAAACAGCCTTGCTTTGCATCGCTCGCTGTGCCAGGTCTGGCGGGCAGTGATACCGGGTACACTTGTCCGCGCTCACTCCTGGGCTCCCTCCTAGACCTGCCTCCTGTGGGCGGCTGCTGACATCGGTGTTCCCTCCCCGCGGGGTTCCATCACTCTGGCCCATTAACCCCCCTTAACCAACAGGAACACGGTCCCAGATGCTCGGGCAGGACCGAGAGGCTGTCCTGTGGAGAAGAGAGCTGGGGAAACCAGTGGTGGGCCATGCGTGGAATCCCAGCATTCTGAGAGGCTGAGGCAGGAGGATTACAAGTCTGAGCCCAAGCTGGGAAATCCAGCGACTTAGCAAGCTCGTGTTTCAAAATAAAAAATTTAAAAAGAGCTAAAGAGGTAGGTCAGGGGGTAGGCCTTGAGTTCATTCTCAGTACTAAAAACAAAACAAAACAAAAACCCCCCAAAACACTGGGGGAGCGGGAAACCCTCAAACTGCCCAGGACAGCCCCAGCACTGCCACTTCCTAACTCCCAAGCAGAAATGACCCAGCAGCTGCGCTAAACTTGGGACTCATTAGGAGTCAGGGTTCAGCAACCAATAGGCTCTGGGTTTTGGAGTCCATAGCAATGAATTTGGTCCATCTAGTAATACAAAGGTCTCGATATTATTTTATTCTCATGAGTTTCTCTTTTAAAGGCTAAAGCACCCGTTGGGTTGGGTTACGTAGAATCAGATTTAGTGTCAGAATATGCAAGTGCTTCTTTCCTTTTGGAGTCCTATCACAACCCCACCCGGAAGTGCCCTGTGGCGACATGGTCACCCTGACCACTCTGAGCCGGGCACTCAGGCAGCTTGTGCAGCGCGTCCACCCAGCTGTGCAGGAAGCAGGCCGTGGGGACCCTGCCGAGCTGAGCCCGGGAGGCCTGAGGTCCCTGAGGTGCGGTGAGTGGTGAAGGCCTCCCAGTTCCACTCTGCTCCGGGCGCGGTCCGAAGACCCCTGCTTCTAGTCCTTTCGCCAGCCCAGGGGTTCCAGGCTCCGCCTTCCCGCCCTCCAGAGCACCAGGTTACCCACCGGGAACTGCCCTAGGGCGATCGGACCGAGGGAGAGACCGAGGGAATGCGGAGGCTGGAGGGACAAGGCTAGCATGGCGCCAGCACGGCAGAGCCCAGACACCGGGAGGGCCGGTGCCGCGCGGCGCTGGGTACAGGGTGGGGAGGAGTTGGCAGAGAGTGAAGAGGAAAAAGCACCTTTTGCAGAGGGAAATGTGAGAGATACAGCCTCATTAGAATGCTTCCCCTTTTCACTCTGTCTAATCCTCAGTACATAAATACTCCACCTTGATTTAATATCACCCATGTGTCTTACACAGTGTTCTCTGTAAGAGCACTTTTAGGAGGTTACTTTTAAAAGGCAAGGAACTTGTTTCATACATTTTTATCCTCAAAGATTCAGCTAAAACTATAAACTAGGGCCGGAGATTTAGCTCAGTGGTTCCAGCGCCTGCCTAGCAAGTGCAAGAGCCCTAGTTCGATCCCCAGTAACCACATACAACAATGGGGTGTGGTGACTCACGCCCACCAGCAATCAGTACCACATATCACAATGCTGGGCATGGTGGCTCACACCTGTCATCCCAGCAGTCCAGAGGAAGAGGCAGGAGGATTGCTGTGAGTTCAAGGCCAGCCTGGGCTATATAGTGAGCACGAGGCCAGCCTGAACTACAAAGCGAGACCCTGTCTCAAAAAAAAAAAATTAAGTACAACATACCACAACATCTGGAGTTCAACTAGAGTGGTGCTTAGAAGAAAGCATTTATAGATCCCTTCATACTAACAAACCTCAAATCAATAACTTTAAAACAGAGGAAAAAGGGGCCAGGAGCCCAGTGCTTACCATGCAAAAGGCCTGGTATTCAATTCCTAAAACCCGCCCCCCCCAGAAAAAGAAGAAGAGTAAACTAAACCCAAAATAAGCATAAAGTAAGAAGAAATAAAGATTGGGGTGGAGATATAATGCAATAGAAGTTAGAAAAACAATACAGATCAGCAATGCAACAAAAACTATTTTAAAGATCAACAAGGACTACGGATTTAGCTCAGTGGTTCTGGCGCCTACCTCACAAGTGTCAAAGTCCCTAGTTCGAATCCTGGTAACCACACACCACAATGCTGGCCATCGTGACTCATGCCCATAATCCCAGCAATCAGTACCATATACCACAATCCCGGGCATTGTGGCTCATGTTTGTAATCTCAGCACTCGAGAGGCAGAGGCAGGAGGATTGCTGTGAGTTTGAGGCTTGCCTGGGCTATATAGTAAGCTCAGGGCCAGTCTGAACTACAAAGCAAGACCCTGTCTCAATACATACATACATACACACATACGTAAAATAAAGATCAACAAAATAAAATAACAAAATTAGCTGTATAACTAAGAAAAAGAAAGGCTTAAATTAAAATGAGAAATATGAGGGGCCGGAGATTTAGCTCAGTGGTTTGGTGCCTGCCTCACAAGCGCAAGGTCCTGAGTTCGATCCCGGTAACCACATACAATGCTGGGCGTGGTGACTCATGCCCACCAGCAATCAATACCACATACCACAGTGCCGGGCATGGTGGCTCACGCCTGTAATCCCAGCACTCGGGAGGCAGAGGCAGGAGGATTCCTGAGATCAAGGCTTGCCTGGGCTACCTAGTGAGCTCAGGGCCAGTCTGAACTACAAAGCGAGACCCTGTCTCAAAAAAAAAAAAAAATCCTCAATCAAATACATACAAGCCAAATTTGGCTGTGTACCAAAAGGATTATACACCATGATCAAGTGGATTTATACAAGGAATACGAAGCTAGTTTAACATGCTCAAATTAATGTAATAATTGTGTCTATAGAATGAAGGACAAAAACCACAGTCATCTCACAGATGCAGAAAATACAATGGAAAAATACACTATCCATGTGAGTGTGTGAGTGTGTACACCCGAACACTGCCATCAAAACTTTGTGTGTGTTAAGCCAACGAGCCATCTCCCAGCCTGTGATGTCCATTCTTGACGAAACTGCCAGCAGCCTAGGAATCAGAGATAATTTCCTCTGCCTGGCAACAGGCACTAACAAGACCACCACAGGTCACACAAACCCCCATGGAGAAAGACTGAGCACTTTCTGCCGAAGGTCAGAAACCAGGAGAAAAACATCTGCTGTCACCACATCGATTCAACATAGTCCCGGAGATTCTATCCAGAAAATGAAAGAACAGGTACCCAGACTGAAAAGACAGAAGTAAAGATAATTTAGGTTCTA
>PVIC010040920.1:0-16467 GCA_004025085.1 Thryonomys swinderianus
TTTTTTTTTGCAAAACTCCTTTGTTAGAATTTAAAACTTCAAGAGCAAATGAATGATCACGTATGATCATTCACATAATTACTGAAGAAGTGATTCAAGGCCCATAGCAACTTAATATTTCAAGGAATATATTTCTATTTTATTTAATGTGCATTTTTAATTTATGAATAAATCATTCATATTGTTGAAACTGTTAGCATTTCCTGTTAAACTGTGAACATTTCCTCTAATTCCATTTGGGGACCTACAGTAATTGCCTTAGCCTAAGGATGAACTAAAGTTCAAGCATGGCGTGTAATGAGAAAATAACCTACGACCTGTCAACATAAGGCATGAGGGTCTGTGGTGTGGGAAAGGAGGTGTTACGTGACCGGTACGATCCGGGGCTGTTGGTGCTCACAGACATGGGAGCTTCTGGACATTAAAGGAAGCAACAACTAGTCCAGGTTAGAAGTGCTCATTAATGTCCCATTAGCAAGGATCCACCCTGGTTATCTGATATGGCTTGAGCATCTTTACTGTGTGTTTAGAGGTGGAATATTTCAAAGTGGAGAGAACTCCATTCAGGATAAATCACAAGCAGAAAACCTGCAAAAAAAATACTTTCAAATCAAGGTTGTGGTAAGCAAAGCACATCATTAGCAGTCCAGAAACTTCAAGGAGACAATGAATTTACACCAGATAGTTGTAGGAACTTAGAAAATTTCACAAATATGAACTTCTTATTTTTACAACATGAAGGGTCACCATGGACTCTTCTATTTTAAAGACAAAATGATCATGTTAGAGATATGTATGTATATACTATCGTACAATTTAATCAAAAGGAGCCTTTATGTTTGGGAGTTCAGGTTTCATTTTTGCCAACCTGAATACGTGTTGTTGATATTCACCCAACCATTCTACGCGGTGTCTGTGTGAAGACTTCATGGCCCGTTTGGCAACTTTGCAACATGAACGGTAACTGTAACTTGAAAGGAATATCAGTATATATCCAGCTGAGTAGAAAGAGACAAAATAACACCTAAAAAACATGGAGTATTTTCCTAAACTCCCAACATACTCTGCCTACCTTCCCACACCAGGGAAAGGACTGAGCAAAATGAAGACCAAGAAGAGCAGTCAGTCATTCTAAGTCTTTCTAATAACACTTCTGTGAACCCAGTTTTGCCTCTGTTAACCTTGGATAAAGAGCCAAAACAGTACCGAAGCCAGCTTCATGTCCTCACCCCTGTGATAATGATAATATGGCAATGATATACTTGTTATGGAATTAAAAACTCAAGATGTTCATTTGTTTGGAAAGACTAAAGAGAAAATATTAGGAAGAACTTTCTGAGTTCAGTATAGTGTTGAAGTTGGGATGGGGAAAGGGTTGGGAAATGAGGTGAGAATATTGTTATCGCTGAAAAACGAAGGGACAGAAAAAAAATGGGCAGACTTCTTGAAATGCTTTATTCTGAGGTAATCTGGGCAACTGTTGTTTTCAACTTTGCCTCAGCTAAATATGCTCCCATCAGGCCCTGCGAACAGAGCAAACTTGTTTTGCTGTCACCGTTGGCAAAGTAGGAGGTGTAAATATGTTTTGCAAATCCTTGCGGGGGCTGCCAATGTCCTCCTCACCCCTACTTGAAGATTAGTTTAAACTCTGGCTGGATTCCATTTGAGAGCCAGAACATAGTCCTTCTCCATCTGGAATTTTCAGGGATGCGAAATTAGAGACATTTTAGAAGAGAAAGAGAAGAATTGTTTCCACTAAGAGTTCTGAAAATGTTGAGTCCGTGAAAATCATCTATAGAATATAACAAACCTGCCCTTTCTGACAGGGGCATGGTGCCGATACATCTCTACACCATGGGTCTCCCCTTGTCCCTGGTTAAAATCATAAGTGAATCCTATGCATGAGGATGGCAAAGGAACCCTGGCCTTTCCTTCCCCCTCACACAGCTTTTCATAGCCATGTAGTGCATTACTTCAGTTTTTGATTACAGCCCTTTGCACACCAGTCATTAAGGAGGAAGCCAATGAACAGCTTCTCTCCTCCAGAAATAGTCATGTGGAAGCAAAGTACAAGATGTATTCACTTTAAATAAATAGTATTAAACAAATGAATGCATTTCCCTTGTTGTAAAATAAGTTTTGTGTTTTTTTAAGCATTTGTGAAACTGGGAAACGCTGTGACTAGATATATGTTTCACAGGTGTGACAGCATTGCAGAGATCAGTGTCTCAGCTGGAGGACATGGAATCACTGGCATCTTAGAATGAAGGGAGAACAGTCCAGAGTAGAAATGGATGCATCCGTGAATTGTTAAGCAATAGACTGACAACTTCAAAACATTAATGTTAGTAATGATATGTTCGGTTCAGGTACCACAAATGTTAAAAATGGGAACCATTCATGATGTTATTTTTTTCATTTATTTTGATACTGAATTATCATCTACAACAATTGATGACTAAATATGTTATGGAGGGAAGATCTCCCAGACCAGGAAACTTTAGCAACTGATTAGAAGGTGAAGAGAAAGGAGACATTAATATTTCTCCCTTTTCTCTTCTTCCTTGGCATCTTGATTCTGCCAGATTCTGTGTCTCGCTGCTGGCACCGGCCTGCTCTGCCTGGCCCCTCTTTAACAATCTCTCATTCAGCTGCCACAAAGTTCTACTCTTCCCTGTTCCATGGTAGTCAGAGGCAGTAACGCCCCCCCCCATTGCTCATCTGTTCTTACCTTCGTTGGGTATTTTTTCAAACATGCCTAATGCTAAATTAAAAGTCTCTTGATTGTACATCTACTGAATTTTCTTTTCTGATAGAACTTTTGAAAACACAATGATATACTAAGAAATTTTTTTAATTAGAGTCTTCATTGGTGCATTACATATACATATCACAATCACACACAATATTGAAAATTTGTACCAGTATATGACAAGATTTAATTCTCATGTTTTCCATTTCCCCACTCTCCCTAAAACTTTCCACTCCCTATATACATAAGGTTTGTTTCCCTTTTTATATTACCATCATATTTTTCTTCCCCTTGCTATCTCTGCAAAGAAACTGTGGTTTTTCTATAAAATGGAGTATTACTCTGCAATAAAGAATGATAGATTTGAGTCATTTATACTCAAATGGATGTACCTTAAAGAAAATTTTATTTTAAACCCACTCACCTGATTTCCATTGCCTACTGCTCAAACTATAATTTTCTTAAATTACTGAAGCTATTTTATACCAGTTAAAGCAACTAAAATTAGTGTTCTCAAGCCTTTATCATAATCAGTATCATAAAATAAAATCATTCTACTGTACTTGGCCTTTTCTCTTTTTAACACATTTATATGATATTCCTAGCAGCATATATAGAGCTTTCTCATGTTTTTAAGTGATATTTAGTAATTCATGTAAAGGCAAACCTAAATGTATATAATATTCAGATTCCCAATAATCATTATATAATTTTATTATTATAACTTTCTACTGTTGTTAACTATTCTTCAACAATTCATTTAATATGAATAAATTCTTACATAGAATTGTTGGTCATAAATTATTGAAATCTGTCTTAATAACTGGGTCAGATTATATTCCAGTGTTATCATGAGTTTGCAATCTTATGAATCTGAAATATGAGAAAAGATGTTTCTCAGTCATTTAATGGTCATTGTCTTTATTAACTGAGTATGAAAATTTATCATGTTCAAAAGTCATTGTCTTCCTTTCTGAGAACTACTTGCCCCCATACTTTACTCAAACCACATCACTTTTAGTCTTTTTGTTCTTAATTTATAGCCATTTTTATTAATGTGATAAATGAGATTTTTTCTGTCTTGAGTTTAATTTTTCCCTATTTTATGATATTTTGTTCTTAAATCATTAGAATTTTATAAAGTAATAAGGAAATATCCTATTTTTTACAGAATGTTTCTATTATTAATAGATTCTGCAATTTCTATTTTCAGGAAGAATTTATACACTAAAAATTATATTATTTGATGATTCCTTCTAACAAGTTCATCATTTTTGAAATAGGGTTAGCTATGTAGCTCCAGTTACCCTGTAACTCATTGTGTAGCATAAACCAACCATTAGCTCATAACATCATCCTGCTTCAGGCCTCTAAGTGCTAGGATTGCAAAGATGCACCCAAAACCCAAATGTCATTATCAATCTTATCGACATGGTTTAATATTGAAAGTACCAATAGTACTTTGTTTTTCTTCATTGTATAGGAGGCTGATGTTATGCTTTTCAGAAGTCCAAACATTGTACTGTTCATTGCTTTATTGTGAACTTCTAAAATACTTTCAGGAATCTATGCTTTGTTCTTGTGAATAGTTTCCAACCTGCCAAGTGGGTGTTCTTTTAGCAAATATAATATCAATTGTTAACTTGTGAATAAATTGTCAAATATGGGGGATTACTTTTTGAAATAGGTACAACAAACCTGTTTATAACTCAATCTGGTTTTTACTGCATAAATAAAAATATAGTGGCTGAGTTGCAAAATAAAGTTCTTCACACCTATGAGGGCATATATTTTTAAATCATATTTGGCATACATTGCTGAAAACTTTGATAACCATAAAATGATGTGAACTATTTGCTAGTTGTCATATATTTAGACTGTGTATAAATTGTTTGACAGTTGAACACAAACCTTGCAAAACTGAATGAATAGCAGCCAAATTGTTGGATTATTTAAAATTTCTTGGTGGATCTCTTTGTCATTAAAACGTAGGCAATTTTGAAAGAAACTAAATCTCTTTAGCAACAGCATTGTTAACATCTCAACACGACATCTGTCACTTCTCCATATATCCTTACATTCTAATGAATTGAATGGTAAAGACCTACTATAAAAGATTTCAGTCCAGTAGTGAGGTGTCATATATATTTGAGTATTATAGCTGATGCATCTAAAATGTTTTACTTGCATTTCATTATTGTGTATATCAAAATCTTGTAGTATATCATCCCTTACAAACAATTTCCAACATTGAATTCCAGTATTGGATTTCCCTCCAATGAGTTTCATCCCTGGCAAGAACCTGATAATATTTTCTGACCTAGTCTTAATGTTGGATCCTTCTTGGATACATGACAGTTTTAGTCAAAGATTTATTTACACTACTGTTTTCTTCCCTACCCAAATCAAATGTTCATTATGAATTGTCCTATATGTCATGTCTCGTTAACTTCTTAGGCTTGCATGACCCAATTCATCATAAGTGGCTAAGTCACTGATAACTCACTTTCAATCTCCACCCAAATTGGAAAAGCAGATTTTCATGTGGCATTTTACTGTACTGGAATAAAACCACATTTTTTTAAAAAAAATTGGAATAATATAAATTATAAATACAGAAAAATGTACCCTGTGTAAAACTCATGCATTTATCCTTTGATAACCTGCATATACCTTGTTGCTTGTTGTACCAAGTGGGTGAACATGAAGATTGCTACCTGCATTCCCCTAGTGCAGCAACTGAGCTGCACACTAAGCTACTATCATGATGAAGTCCATATTTTCATTAGAAACATACGATGAGGACATCTGCGACCATGAGTGAAGAACTGAGTTAATACAATGATGTAAAAAGGCCTGGGATGTAGCTCATTTTAAAGACCCTGAGTTGAACTCCCATTATCACAGCAGCAAAAAGTAAAGTATTTATTTTGAACTAAAATGTAAAAGCAAAATTAATGAGTGAGATAATGCATGTCCTGCTCATGAAGAGACTAGAATAAGATGCTTAAGATGTCAATATTCAGTCTACCTTTTCATTTAAACCCCAGAAATCTTATGTCGAGCCTCATTATAAAATTGTTATTCCTTTATTCTAGATGTGGCCATTTGATATGTTCAGGTTTTCTTTAGGACATTCTGACATGAAAGAGCAAGTTTCAGTGTGACAAAATAAATTTAGGGTGTTTTGTTCTCTTTAAATGTGACTAAATGCGTGTTGTAGGCCTGCTGTCCTGATATTATGATGATTTCAAAATAACTTTATCTGAAGAGTTTCACAGAAAACATCAGTAACTCAGAAAGTTGTTTTTATTATGCCCTGATTCAACTAAGTAGGCTTCTGGAAATATCTGAGAAATGCTAGGTGAACTTGCTGAATAGAAGCTAAGGAAAGCCAATGAATTCACTAGACAAACAGGAGGAAAAGTAATCAAGTTAAAAGACCGATACCGTTTGAGACCCAGCAAGCAGAAACCAACTGCTGACAGTCCTTATTAAGCCATGAATGTGATTCTTAGGGGTCATCTTAAATTCTGCCACAAACACCAATCTGAAAACTTCAGTTCAAGCAATTACAGCTAAGTCTTCAAAAACTAAAAATTTTAACAAAAAGAAAATTACCTAATAAAAGCAAATAGATGTGGTGGTGAATTTTATGTCTGAAAAATGAATGAAGCTTGGATGCCTAGATAATTGATCAGTCATTACTCTGGCTGCGTCTCTGAGGGCATTTTTTTTTTTTGGATGAGTTAAACATTTAAATTACTCTTTAAATTTCATAAAGCAGATTTTATTCCCTAATTTAAGAGTACCTGATCTAGTCAATTGACAATAGACCAAAAAAAAGATCCTCAAATCGGAAGGAATTCCTAATCCTTGATGACCTTTAACCTGAGACATTGGTGTTTTTCTGCCACTGGAATTAAGCTAAAATGTGGAATCTCGAAAACACTGAACCTGCTGACCTTGGAACTGCAACTATATTATCAAGACTCTTGTGTCTCAGCTTATTCACTGAAGATCTTCAGATCTGTATAGGAGTGCGAACCAATTTACCCTCACAGAGTAAGATGGGCACATACACACACACACACACACACACACACACACTTTTTGTTTCATTTACCTTCTAAACAAACTAGGCATAACTTTCATCTAAAAACATCACTAGTAATCAAAAGCTACTGATTAAATATCTTATTTAGTTCTCAAAAGTTATTGTTGCTGTTATCCACCCTCCCGGTACTGGGGATCAAACTCAGTATTTTGCCCTTTCTAGGCAGGTGTAGGACCGCTAAGCTACATCCCTATCCTTTGTTCTTAAATGAGTAGTTCACATCTTTGTGTATAATAGTGTAACTCATCTGAAACTGGTTAACATGACTTCATTTCCTGTCCGAAATTAGGCAAAGCTAATTTACAAACTTTTATAGGCAGATTGTGGAATCTTGTCTGAATAGATCTGCATAGACATAGACTAATGGGATCTGACTTGTTCAATCAAAATAAGTTTCTGATGGTAGAAGGGAAAAATGTGGTAATTCTCAAAGAAAGCTGAAATTCTTGTTTATCCTTCAAGCTATATTACACTCCACAAATTTACATATGTTACTACTAGTTTTGTTAGACATGCATTACTTATGCAGATAATAAAACATAATGTTAGTGACAGTTAATGATACTTGTGAAGGTCCAGAGGATCACAGTGGCTTGAAGCTCAGCCATATGGACAGTTGTACTATAATCTTTCTATGACAGTATAAGTTTTGCAACTACATAGGTAGAGCAAAAAATTTAAATGTACATAAAAAGTATACTATTTACTGAAAAAATTATCTAATTTATTATCCAGACCTGTTGTGGAACCTATACTCCAAAAAGTATTCAGAAATTAAAAAAAAAAAAAGAAAGAAAAAGAAATACTACACAGAGAGACACTTTCAACAACTAGGTTTCAGATGACTTCTTATGCTGGGAAAGAAAAGTGGACTGGATGGATAAGATCTTTGCTCTTAAATATGTTCCAGTCTAATGGTAGAAGTAGAAAATTCCAATCTCTTGGGAGAAACAGAAACATTTACAAGTAGAGCAGTTTTTTAAATCCTCTGTGATAACTTAGCAAAACCATTGTACTTATCAATATTAGATAATGGGTATATAATGTTTTCAGTGTGCAATGATAGGTATACAGCAACTGTGAAGGCAAGTGTGAAAGGTTAGAAGACGCTATCATTCAGCCAAAGGGCTGCTTAAAAGAACTGAGCGTAAAAGCCTCTAAGTTCTCCAGGTAGCCACTGCGAGAAGTTTTCATGCAATGTAAATCCAGAGTTTTGTGTGTCTATAGTACGTGTGAGAGGTGCTAAAGAACGAAACCAGGGTTATAGAAAAATCACCATTTGTAAAGTGCATAGAGCTCAAGAACATCTAGAATGAGCTGCTGGAAAGAGTTAAACAAGATTATATACGAATGAAACCAACTTTCACTTGAGATAAATCATTCTGGGTTAATAAGTTTCACAATAACTTCATTGATAAATCACACACCAATGAATTTACCATTTAAGTTACATAGTTTAGTGCCACTGAGGACCTTCAAAGAGTTGATCAACTATCAGCACATTCTAATTCCAGGGTATATTTTCACCATTGTGAGAAATGATACATCCATCGTCACTGACTCAACTTCCCCCTCCTTCTAGTCCTGCTTAACTGCTAACCTATTTCTACTTCTGTCAATTCTTCTTATCTTTGTAGTTAATATATGTGGAATCCTATCATGTATGCTTTTTTATGACTGAACTACGTCATTTAACATGCTTTTATGGTTTGCTCATGTTCTAAAATGTATTAGTACTTACTATCTTTTCATGACTGAATGATATTCTAACATATGGATATATCACAGTGTTTACCCAATTATCAGTTGGTGGATTTTGGGGGTGTTCCTTTATTGTCTATAATGAACAATACCACTATAAGTTCACTTCCAAAATTTCTTATACATATATATTCTCATTATAATTTAGTCCTACCCAAGCTTTCTACCCCGATCTCCACACCAATGTGGACTGTGATCATAATGTATTCTTAAATTGTACCATTCATCTCAATTTCTTAAAAAAGAAATTTCATAGGTAGGAAATGATACTCTAACTTGAATTTCCCTTATGAATAATGACATTAAACCTCTTCTATGTCCTTGCTTCATCTTCATGGTAGAAATCTTTTCAAATCTTTGTCTAGTTTTTAACTGGGTAAGTTTGTCTTTTTTTTTTGAGGTTGAGATATTATGATCTCCTTGAACTGTCTGGATACACTAATTTTTTTGTGTGTTTTCACTTTTTTGATATTATCCTTTGAAGTAGTCAACTTTTCATTGTGGAAAACTCCAACTTTCTTTCTGAATTTATTTTACAGTCATTTATAAGAATGTGTTGCCTGATCAAAGATCACAGAATGGTTGACCTGTTTCCCTCTAAGGGATGTATAACTTTGACTCTTGCATTTAGGTCCTGACCTGTTTTAATTTCATTTTGATAGATAAACGAGTGTGTTTGTCTAATTTTATTTTCTTGCGTGTGGGTATGTATGGTTAATAGATATAATTTCCCAAGCAAATGGTCTTAGAATCCTTATTAAAAATCCAATCAGTTGCCCATAAGGTGCTAATGTATTTCAGGAACCTCAATTGTATTTGCTTGTTCTTTATGTTTATCCTTATACTAGTACAACATTGTTTTATTACTACTGTTTTATAGAGACTTTTGAAATCTGAATATATGAGGCTCTCACCTTTTTATAAGATGTATTTACTGATAAGATCAATATGATAATTTCTACAAATGAAAAATGAAAACTTTTCTAAGGATCATAATAAATTTATTGATTAACCTACAATAAGATTTTCAATTTATGAGAATTAGATGAATTTCTATCTATTTATATTACAGCTTTAAATACACCTGCACAAAGTAGACATCCTTGTCTTGTTCCAGTTTTATGGAGGAAAACTTCATTTTTTTTCCTTTAAGTATGTTAAGCATGAGTTTTCCATAGATGGCTTAGTAAAGTTGAGGAAAATTTATTCTATATTTGTATTATCAAATATTTTTCTATAAAAGGATACTGAATTTTGTCAAATGGATTTTTATATTAACTTACAACCTCAAATTTAATTAATGTAAATTGCACTATTTGTATATTCTGAGCCTACCCTTTATTCCTCTTGTAGGTGATAGAATATAATCCTTTCTTCAGTTTGGTAATATTGTGATGCGAAATTCTGGGGGTTTGTTCATAAGGATATGAACAGATACTGTATATTTATATTTCTGTTTCATTCTAGCATAAGATTAATACTGATTTTGTAGAATTGCTTGAGTTATGAAGAGTGAATGAAACAAAAATTGTATTACCAGATAAATCAATAAAGGGACTATTGCAATAACTGAGTTGAATAAAATATACCACATGAGGAATTTTTAAAAATTGACTTTATTCTTATTAGTCACAGAAGATCATTGCATGAAGAATATACAGTCTTGGACTGGAGGGTTAGCTCAGTGGTTCTGGCGCCTGCCTCGCAAGCTCAAGGACCTGAGTTTGGTCCCCGGTAACCACATATAATGCTGGGCGTGGAGACACGCCCACCAACAATAAACACCGCATACCACAATGCCGGAAGTGGTGGCTCATGCCTGTAATCCCAGCACTCGGGAGGCAGAGACAGGAGGATTGCTGAGTTCGCGGCAGCTTGCCTGGGCACCATAGTGAGCTCAGGGTCAGCCTGAACTACAACGTGAGACCCTGTCTCAAAAAGCAAAAAAAAAAAAAAAAAAAAAAAAAAAAAAAAAAAAAAAAAAAAAAAAAAAAAAAAAAAAAAAAAAAAAAAAAAAAAAAAAAAAAAAGAATATACAGTCTAAGTTAAATAGTGTAAATTGAATACTGAAATAAGTTTTGATATGTAAGTTAAACAAATTAAAAGGTGCAGCAATTAACAAACTATTCAAAGTAGGGGGGCATGGAATATTCCTAGAGATAACTGGAAGATGCGAATTGGTTAGTTTCTGATGAAATGTAATTCATCATTTGGTATGGGTTTCAAATCGGTCTGAGTTTCAAGGTATTTGTAGTGTTTTTTAGTGCTATGGACAAAGACATATATGGAAGTTTTATCCTCAGAGGGAAATCAGCAAGCAAAAGGTGAATTCAAAGTGTTTGCTTATTTGGTGGTATAGTATAACAAACATAACAGAGAATATATACAAGCCTGAATAACTAAAGATATATGAGATAAAATATTTCATGGACATATGAGAAGAAAAGAACTCATAGGATAGATATCTAGTAACCACAAACATTTTATGAAGCAAAGAACTCTAAAATCTCAAAAGGAGACTTATAGAAAAATCAAACAGTACAAAAAGGAAGAAAATGAAATGTGGAAGCCAAGGGAAACTGTTATTTCTACCTGTGTGGCATAGATGATATGTTTTAATAAATTCAGTTTATTGGCACATTTTAAAAAATATTATGATTGTGTTTCTCAGTTTGTACCTGTACATGATGTATCTTGATTCTTATTTTTCCCATTCTTGTAGTGCTCATATTTACTCATTCAGAGAAGAAAATTAACATTGTATCATTTATATGATTCTTTATACAACCTGTCAATTAGCATGTACACCTTGAATTCCATTTTTATTTTCTAATTTATCTTTAAAAATAATATATGCCTAGATATATAGATATTTACATAATTGAAAGGAAGACTAAATGATCTTTTTCACATAAATTCATTTACCACAAGAAAAAAAACTAATTCCAATATATTAATTTATTTTTTTCAAATTTATTATATACAATAAAAACAGTGTTAGATTTGGTTGGCTATATTAGTACCAACACATTTAAGCAATAGCTAAGATTTCTCATCTTATTAAAATATATCGTATGTATTGATAAGAATAATAACCATGTAATTCATTCAGAGTTCAGAAAATAAACCTATAATAGTTTTTAATTAAAATAAGTCCCATGATAGCATGATTAATCACAAATGCAATTATAATGAAATGTTTTTCAATATAAAAACAATCAAAATTAAAAGTGAGCATTATAGGACTTCATTCTTATTTTCTTCTGTGAATACCACATTGGCAAATAACTTCCTTAAACAAATTAGTTTGAAGTTGTACTCTTAGGACAACTTAGGAAAAAAAGACAAAAAATCCATATCATCTCTTTGAAGTTTATTAATATTTCAACCCACGATTGAATCTTGCACGGAGGGAAAATGGATTACTAATACCAATTAAAAATAAAAATACTCATTTCTGAAAAGTCATCGGAGATCTATATTTTAGGGGTAATATTCACCTGGGTGGATGAAAAAGAACAAGCCAACTTAACAGACTTCATTTCACATTCCTCTTCTTTATTATTTCCAAATGGCACCTTTGTAGTTTAGAAAGACTGGTGGGCGCTGTTATAACTAAAATTAGATAAAAATTCAAGCTGTGTCAAAGACATTGTTTGAATTCACCTAAAAGTATTTTATGTCACTGTTCACTGACCCCCTTCTCTGGTCATCGTCTGCCTGTGGCAAGCTGTTTCTCTCTGGGACTGAAAAGAGTACTCCCACTGATACTCTTCCGACAGTGTGAATATTGACTTGCACATAGAAAGGTCAGGCAGTTCCACTTGTTAATAGGAGTGAGAAGAGCAGCTCCAATAAGTCTCTTTGAAAGGAATTTAACCTTCAAATTGTAAAGCGTGCTGCTCTCTGGAGCCAATTTTGGCAAGTAGGAGCGTACATGCTTCTCTGCTTTCCAGAAAGACTAATAGGAGCCTGGAAGTTAGCATCACAAAGAGAAACAAGCATGCCATGGAGCCTACAGATGTCCGTGGAAACACCATCCGGAATCTACCTTGTTATTTTGTTTCTGAAGGCGCTTGGATACTGTGGAGTAATTCTCTGCGCCTTTAACTTTCCTCGATGTATAATAGCTGTCTTGACTTTTAAGAGCCGTATGCCGTGAGATGATAAGACGCCACATATATTTTCACAGCATCATTCTGACACGAGATCAAGAGAAAGGTTTATTCCCAGCGGAGCGTGGTATCTTCTTGCCTATCCTTTGAAAAGTCCTTTGCCTTCTGTTATTGTCTCATGACTGAGAGTTCAGGAAAGGCTGACAGTATTTAAAGTCTCTGGGCGTGCAGCCTATCTGTTCCCTGCAGCGTCTGAGTTGCAAGCCAAGAAGGACGGAAGTGAGAGCACAGGGCAGAAACTAAGAGTGAGACTTCACTTTTCGTCACAATGGAAAGTAAAACCAATATGTTTAATTTTTAATAAAATGCATTTATTTCGTGACGTCGATGGCAGAGTGTGCTGCATATCAATGAAGATGATTCCCTAGTTTGTCCTGAGCAGAGTAAAGACAGGAGACATAATGATGAAGAGAGAATTTCACGTGTAATAAATAGAAAAGAGAATAAGTCCTGGGTGTCTGGGAAAGCACAGCTTTCATGACTCTAGAGCCTATTTCAGAAATGGCACTGTGGCTTTCAGTGCTTTAAGCTTGACATCAGCAAGATTTTAGATTGTGCTAAAATCATCCTTAATGTCCTTTCTGCCTCATCAGTGGGGGGCCGTTCAAGGCACAAAGTGCCCACCGGGTGCTTTTCTTCCTCTTTAGCTGGAAGATATGACCGTGGAGGTTGTTCTGAGAGCGTGATCTCTCCACTCGAGATGCCCTTTGTTATAACTCTAGTTAAAGGTCTGCTGACTGAGCAGTTATAAACCTTTAATGTTCTCAACCACAAAAAATTGCTCTAAAATAAAGTATAGCGTACTAAGTTGGATCTCAAGGGAGCCCTGATTTTGATAAATTTGTAGGAAATAAAACAGTCATTTAAAGTTAAAAAGAGAGTGACAAAAATACAAATAGCAAAGCTATTTGAGTTATGTGTGTCACTCACTGCTCTGTATCTCCAAAAATAGCACCATTAATTAAAATGAAGTTGGAAAGTAATTAGCTCATAATACGCACTAATCATTTTTGTAAGTATGAAACATAAAAATGTAATTAAGGGAAAGAAAATGAGTTATGTGCAGGAGAAATTTTTGATTGAGAAAATATCAGTGAATTTTTAACTAACATAATTTTGGAAAAATGTGGGATCTATATTACTATTAGAGTCTTTCTAGTCTGCAGTGTTTCAGTCAGTGAGTCAAATACTCTGAATGCTTAAATTTTCCTTTGTAAAATTTTAGCCATAGCTAGAACCATAATTCACTGAATTGGTACAGAAACAACAGTAAATAAATATTATGTCTAAAAGTATAATACTACAAAAATAGCTGGCACTCTCTTTAATATGAATGTTTTTATTATCATAAAAATGTAAATTTTTATCATTCTCTTTTAAAGAAGTCTTTTATGGAAATATACTTTACCAAGGTATAAAATTTGTCAACATTTAAAATATTAAAATATGTTGATAAGTTTGTGGAATACCATTCTACAGATAGCAATCACAAACTTGGGGAATAATTAAACAAAACTAAAAAGTCTATAGTTAAGACTCTCAAGAGGGAACAATATAAGGTTCTTGAGATTAATTCATACCTGGTAGAGGACTAGAATTAGATTGTAACATACAGCAGTTTTATATTGAATGTGATCGTGATGTATATATACAATTTACCAAGATAAAAATTAAAATTAAAAAAATAATCAAGTTCTTGTCCTTAGGTGAGGAAGGGTGTCTCTTCCTAAATGAAGATGTACAGAAAGGCCTTTCTGAGAATAGTGGAGTGGAACTGAGCCAGGAGTTCAGGGCATAGGAAGCTGTTTGGGCAAATGGGTATGACTGGTCATTGCTGGAAATCCAGTACCTATCATTGATGGAAAGCCTGAACCTGGGACCAATCAGAAAATACTGTATTCAAATCTTTTTTAAATTGTTTTTATTGATACATTTAATATACACATTATGATTACAAAGAATATTAAAATTTTGTACCTGTGCATGACACAATTTCATTCTCCTTTTTTCCCATTTTCTGGCACATCCTACAACCTCCAACCCCCCTATATACATAGGCTTTGTTTCCTTTTGTGTTTGTTTTCTTTTTTGTTTGCTTACTTGAGAACATACTCATAAGTAAAATAAACAAATCAAAAACATGTAAATACCATATCTTTTCTCCAGTATGAGAAACTGAAGGTGTAAATGAGTTCTAGAATGTATAATAGATATTGTGAAATAGAAAATATTCAAAGGGGAGTAGGGGTAATTATAAAAGGAAAAGAAGCTGGGCATAGCGGCTCACCCCTGCAATCCCAGCACTCAGGAGACAGAGGCAGGAGGGTTGATGAGTTCAAGTCTTGCTCGGGCTACATAATGAGCTCAGGGCCAGCCTGAACTACAAAACAGGACCCTGTCCCAAAAAAAAAAGGAAAACAAAAAATCCAGTGGTTAAAAAAAAAAAAAAATCAAACAAATCTTCTCACAATCACTCAAACAGGTCTATGAGAGGACAGCCTCAACTTGGCATCAGGCTGAAGACCAAAGGTACAAAGTACTGACACTCAGATGATGCCCACTGTTGGGCCTTTCAGTGCCTCACCCACACTCACACTACGGAGTCTATTTCTTTTCCTACCTCTTATACTTTTACTAAGTATCAAGCCCCACTAACTTTTTTACGTATATTGACCAGTTATTTGTTTAGGGTAGAAGTAGCTTAGAATATATGTGCAGAGGAGAACTCCAGAACAGTAACAGAGCTGAAAAGTAACGGTTAAAGATCATCAGATTGAAACACGTGAAGAAAGAGCAGTGGTGGAGAACAAATTGCTAAGGAACTAAGCCAAGTGTTGGCACGTCCTAAGAGCAGAATGGACGCCACAGAGTGGAAGACAAGTGACTAAAAGGTGGATCCATGTGCAATACAGTTATAGAGTAAGACAAAGAGCAGATGATAAACTGCATAAGAGGTATTGAGGGCCTACTGTGATCCAGGAAAGCATGCAGAAGCACAAATAAGGTTTGATTCTTGTCCATAACACGGGATCTCCCAGCCTGCTGGGGGGTGGAGGTTTTGAATCTGCTGTCAGTGTAACTTGTAGCAGACAGATTCTTCTCACTCAACTATTTCTAATGTATAGTCAGTTAGAAACGTTCTCAAAATCCTTTGTGGATCCATGGCTGCCTGACTGGCTGGCTGGCTGACTTGCTGGATGGGTCACAGACAGAAAATCCAACTAGCTGCTCTAAGTACATCTTACAAATGACATTTTTTCAATGCATTTTACCTGTAGAGACTCACAATTTAGTTATAATTTAACAATCAAAATTTCAAGTACATAAACTAATATCCCCATCTTCTCCTTCAAAACCTATTGACCTTTTGCTAATTAGTGCTTTGGAGTTGACATCTAAATCCCTATTACTTCATCTATAAATATTCATAGCATATGCCATCTTGTATTTTGTTTGCTATAACATGTATAGTAAAATATAGTTAACTAGACCTAAGAACTCAATACTATCATTTTCTCTGAGGTGGATTGTAATAGAGTAATATTAACTCCAAATAATCCAACTTGCAGAAGCCAAATCAGAAACCAAACATTGTCTCCAGAAATATTTGTTTACAAAAGAAAGAAAGAAAGAAAGAAAGAAAGAAAGAAAGAAAGAAAGAA
>PVIC010040921.1:0-16465 GCA_004025085.1 Thryonomys swinderianus
TTTTTTTTGAGACAGGGTCTCATCTTGTAGTTCAGGCTGGCTCTGAGCTCACTATGTAGCCCAGGCAAGCCTTGAACTCAGCAATCCTCCTGTCTCTGCCTGCAGAGTGTTGGGATTACAGGCGTGAGCCACCATGCCCGGCACTGTGGTATGTGGTATTGATTGCTGGTGGGCATGAGTCTCCACACCCAGCATTGTATGTGGTTAACAGCGATCGAACTCAGGACCTGCGTTTGCGAGGCAGGCGCCGGAACCACTGAGCTAACCCTCCGGCCCTGCCCTTATTTTTTTATTCAGTATTTCCTGAGGGATTGAAAGTTCTACAAAATTAATAAATAGAATTGTTTAGCCATTTCTGTTAGTTGCTTATATTAAAGACATATCTCCATCCTTACTTTGCAGCTGACTGTTGACAGAAATAGTCTCTAGTTCTCTGAATGTTCAGCTACGATGAAGTTTCCTACTAAACGTAGGTGTAAGAGACAGTTTGGTCTCTCACAGCTTCAAGTCATAATGACTTCTCTGTCTGTGCTCATTTGTCAGGGAGATTACTTCTGCCTGCACCTCTTGGTTCTTGAAATCTGAGTAAATTAGACTGATCTGCTGGGTAATGCCTTTAAAAGGGGCCTGATATGGCGGCTATGGCCCTAAAATCTCAGATAATGCTCCTAGACAATATCAGAAGTGAAAGTCTGATATCTTGACCAATATATTTAAGAGCCATTTCTTTTTCTTTCTTAGCTGATAGATTATCTTTGCACTAATGTATTCTTTGTCGTATACTTTTTCATTTTACATTTATATGATCATCTTTGAAAATTTTGTTCCACATTTTCTCCTGTCACTGAGTAATGTTATCTCGAGGCCAGAAAATATTGACAGTATTTCCGGTGTCATTTCTTTTTCCCATAATTTACAAGAAGGGAGAGTACATATTTTATAATTGTATTTCTGATAGTTTGAATGGTCTAGATGTTATAAGAAAGGAATTGAACTAGGACAAATCTGTTCCTAAGTCCTCTGGAAAGGCCAGTGTAAAGGCTTTTACTCTGTTCTTGGAGGTATGAAGCTGAGCTAGAGCAGAGGCCAAGACTGAAGCTAAATTCAAGCTGCAACATGTGGTCATAAAACAGCCACTGCTGAGCTCTCTGGAAGGAACTGAGTTGACTGAAGGTAGGATGATCCATATTCTTTTCTTACCCAGGTTCGAGATGTAGTGTCATGGACATAAGGAAAGTATTGAGAAGCCCATTGTAGGGTCAGGACACATGTTACAACCTGCTTTAAAACACAGTGAAGAAGTCAACATTATAATCCCAGCACACTGGGAGGCTGAGGCAGGAGGATTACAAATTTGGGTCCTATAAAACCATATAGTAACTTTCTCAAAATAAAGACATTCTCAAATGAAAACTTAGAAAAGAGCTGGGAATGTAGCTTATGCAAATGCCTTCTTGGAAAGAATAGAAATGAAAGAAGGGAAGAAGGAAAGAATGAAGGAAGGAATAAAAAGGAAAAAAAAGGAGAAAGATGTTTGATTGTGTGGCTACAAAATCTCCCACCCTGAGGAGCTCACCATGGCCGAGACACATCCGCACTGAGCACCTCTCTAAATACCCAGCCAAGTCCTCACACTTGTCCTGATTTGGATGTCAGACAGTCTCCTTTTATTTTACGGGGGTCATAGATTCTGTTTTGCTTTCCATGCTTTTTTCCTGAAAGTGTGCCACAGCGTTACCATACCTTTCCCCAAAGTGAGTCAAATGTGCTGAGCATTAGAATACCAGAGGGGTGGTTCCCATAGCAGCCAGAACCACATGGAAGCAAACAATAAAATACCAACACTGTTCTCAAACCCAGAGGATCGCTACGGTGGCTAGAGTGAATCAAGGACATATTCAAAATGCTTTGCCTTTTTGAAGCTGACATTTGTTTTCTATGCTGCAAGAGTTGTACCTCTTTCTCTGAAGGTGACTTCAGTAAGAGAATGTTAAGCCACTCAGACTTCTGTGAAAGGACTCCTTAAATTTCCTCTCCTGTGCACAGCTATGGCTAGGGTGACGTTATATGGTGGACTCACATACAAGACCCTTTTGTGGACTTTCAAAGTAAAGCCAGATGTTAGCTGCTGCTTCCACGGAGACTAAATGAGGTTTCAGGTAAATCAGATACACGCATGATTATAAAATTGCATGGTCCATTTCACTGAAATCTGCATTGGTGCAGAACATGATCTCCATGGTACAACCTTAAAATGTTGAGCTAGGGATTTATCTGGAAATATTTTCAACTTACATATAATCATATTTGGGTGAAATAATTACAAAGGCCCACCAGTTTTGAAATATTTACCTTTGGAACAAGGAAAGAGAAAAAAAAGACACATGTTCTTAGAAATATAACCAAAAGTATTTTATTGATCCTGTGTAACTAAGACCTAGAAGACACCAAATGTATACTGAGAGAAAGAAAAATTTCTAAACTGATAAATATGTATGTATAACTATGAGACAAATCTTAGGGATTAGGAGACTGGTCTTAGTTTGTTTTGCATTGCTATAACAAAATCCATGGTGCTGGACATTGTACAAAGAGTGTAAGGCTCATACTTCTGGAAACTCGTCATGGCAGGTACTTCTAGCATGAGCCTCATGCTGTATAGTCACATGTAGAATAGCATCATGCTCTTGGCAGTTGATATAATAGGAGTGAATAGTATACACAGAAGAAATTCATGAGAGGTGCCAACCTTTTCCCACTGTCAAGATAACAACCCATTCTCCAGATAACAACCCATTCTCCATGTCCCAAGGTAATTAAAACTCACCCTTGAGAGAAAAGCATTAATCTCTTTTGAAGACATCAACTTCACACCGTTGGATTGCAGACCAAGAGTCCACATGAGTTCTGCTGGAGAAAAACCATAGTTAGATCATAGTAGGGGCACATTCTGGAGTCTGTCAGAGCTGACTCTTTAAAAAATGTGTGACTTTAACATCTCCAAGATTTGATTGCTTTCTCTTAAGAGAAAAATTATGAGCTAATAATTTCTACGTATTTAACAAGCTGTGTAACAAGCACTGTTAAGTGTTTTACACTCATTACCTCATTTCTTCTTCAAAACTCTCTTAAGCAGTGAATATTATTCTGATTAGAATTTAAGAATCTGGTTTAAGTAAATTGCCCACATTTCTGATGTTTGGCCTGTGGGTTAAGTACTCACCAGTGTCTGATAGTAATATTATCTCGAAGCCTGTGGTATACAGTAAACAAGACCTGTGTTAAGACTGGATATTTAGTGCAATACATATCACTTAAAACTAACTTTTATTTTGTGATGGAGTTTAAAGCATTTTTTCCTATCATTTTCAAACCTGAAATGTGACGTCTCAGAAGCTGATCTCCTTTGATCCACAAGAAACAAATGATAAGTCTGCTTCCTTCTTATGCTAATTTTTCCCTGCCTGAAGTTACCACTAAAAATCAAAGGATACTTTTATTTTTTTAAAAGTTCTTTTCATGCTTTTCTTTAAAATTCATTGTGTTACGCTTTTTATCTTGTTTTTACATTTCGGGGACGCATTTCACCACTGGTTTATAAAAACTTACTCTCTTTCCTATGGTGGAAAAAGTGTAGATAGAGCAGAATTTCTCTAGGGAGAATTTCTTTCATGAAAAAGGAAATCCTGAAAATAAATCTGAACAATCCAAACATCCATGAGTATTTTAAAAGTAAATATTACGATCCCCATATTTATGCACGCCCAAAGATATACATATTTTCTGAAGGTTGGAGGGAGCCTCACTTCTGACCGGTTCTGCACTGATGAGGAAAAAAAGAATGTACACAGTGCCATGATACAGTGTAAGCTCTCATGAGCCTTATATTTCTGCCAGAAAAAATAAAAATGAGTTGATTAGGAAAGAATTCCTTACAATAAAGTATCAGTAAGAAATAAGTCAAAAGAGCATGTAGTGAAGTGAGGTCCAAAACAGATCATCACAGACATTACACAAACAATACTGTCCTTTATATTGTGGTAGGAGGCCATGAATTTTCATTCATTTTTCTGGCAAGGAAGATAAATGTACATTCACCTTTCTCACAGTCTTGCCTGGACCACCCCATGTCAAGAGCCGGAAATCTATAGACAGTGCTTGACGGTTGACTGCAATCCAGAGCAAGAATGAAGGGTGCGATTTGCTGGTCCAAATCATATCAGTGGTACTGACATGCATCTCTAATACTTATTTATAGGAAACTGTGAGTCCTTTGCAACTTTATTTCTTGAGTTCAAAATTATCTTTCATTTGCCTTCATAGACTTCAAGCTTTTAAAAAGGTAAATTTTGTCATTCTGTGAGTTTGAGATTAGACACCAGTATTTCTTTTGAGTGTGATTTCTCTGACTTGGGTTAGTAATTTTTTTTTTTTTTTTGAGACAGGGTCTCGCTTTGTAGTTCAGTCTGGCTCTGAGCTCACTGTGTAGCCCAGGCAAGCCTCGAACCCAGCAATCCTCCTGCCTCTGCCTCCTGAGTGCTGGGATGACAGGTGTGAGCCACCACACCTGGCAGTGAATGTTTTTAAACTCACTACATGTGAATGTACACAAAAAAGTCATTGGATAACTCAACATAGCTATCAAAAGCCTGAAAGTGAATTATATTTTTAAAAAATTCAATACATAATCAAAATTCTCTGTCTATAGTCAGCCTTGCTTAGTTCACATTCATAGGAGATTTTAAAATTTTTTGCATTACAGATAGATATCCAGTTTCCATTGAGTGTTGGTAAATGTTTCAAACAAATATTTATTACACCCTCTATGACTGTAGTGTCTTCTTACTGAAGCCGATCACCAAGTATTTGGAGAATTCAGGTTTCCTAATAGTTTTAAAGTCTACATTTAGACATCATATTTCTGAAAACCTTCCAATACATTTGCCAAATGTGTTCTACCCTCATAATATTTGAACACATTTAAAGGAAATCTAATCCATATGTTTCTGACTCATTTACGTTTGAATCATGAAGGTATTATTTTCTAAGAGCCATTTAATGTCCAACAGCTTTTTGTTACCTGTAATATATTAGGACTTTCTTTCTTAAAAAAAAAAAAGAAAAATCAACTTTAGATGAACAAACACACCAGATAGGTACAATTCTAGCTCAAAGTCTCTGTTGCTGAGCACATCCTAAATTTGGCAGTGCATTTCTTACACAGTCCCTATTTGTTATGTTAACTTCAGAAGCATGCCAATTTTTCATTCTTTTACTATATAATTATTAACTTTACTGCCTTTGTGGTTCCTCTTAATTCATTCCACACATCAAGTATCCTCTGGAGACTTTTTATTTTTCAAGTATCTTCAAGCTTAGGTCATTTGGGGCTTAAGGAATAAAAGAAGTGTGGTGGGGGACAGTTTCGCTTTTTTTGGAATATGACTAATTTTTCAGCAAATAATTTCTCAACAGACATAAACACTGTGTGATCCATGTCCAACTCTGAATTCTTTTACTTCATTTTGAAAACAAATAAATAAAATGCCAGACAGCACAGGCCTTTCTAGGAGGCCAACAGATATTAATGAAGTCCTTGAGTTTAAGCTGATTTGAATAGGAATCTGCTGTTTCCAACATGCTCATGTATAAAGAAGGTTGAAAGACTGGAACCTTAGAAACACTAGTATTACACATTGCTGTGCAACAGCCAAAAGCTTTTATTTTTTTAGCAAATATTATTTTTTCACTTTCTCCAAGAAGTTCATCTTGTTTAATGCATTTCAGCAATGGCCATAAGATATGCTTCTATTTCTCACTGAAAATATTTCTATTAATCGCTTCCATGTGTTGGCATCCATAGTGATGTAAAGTTGTCTTCACTATAAAGCACCCAGTCACTTTACTTTGACATGAGATTTTAAGTCTTCTGTCCTTTCCTTATATTTCTGTAACAGCTCCACACACCGCACGTAGTACTCTCATTGTGAGATTTGGAGATCTACCTTGAAAACTCAAACAGAGTTCAAGAATCTTCACAAGAATAATTACTATTGACTCATAATTCATGCATCTATATAGTGTCTGGTGAACCTTCTTCTGATGCATTGTTAGCACAGCTGAAATTAACATGTGACAAGAATATCCAGGCTCCATTAAGCTATTTAACTCAATATTTTTAAAATCAGTTTTCATTTCAAGAGACCTACAGGCACTTGCAAAACTCATGAGGATTTATTTTGATTAGGAATTCTGTCAGAGGTTACTAGAGGGTGCAACCAAATAGCTGAGACTATGTCTGCATGAGAGATTGATTTTTAGTTTTATAACTCGAGAGTTTGCACCAATTCATGGGAGACAAAATGAATGTTACAACCAAAACATGGCTGGAGTGGGTAGCCTTATCTTTGAAGCCAAATAATTTGTTAGTTCACCCCAGGAGCTGTTTCATCAACTCGCACATTTGACTGCTGGCCTCTTGGGATTTTCTTTTGTGGTCTCCTCATGCCAAATCACGACACCGCCACTTTCTTGAACATGTCCTAGGGTCATCTCTCACCTTCCTGCCATTCTTTAAACCTATAACTTTATAGCTCCCACTAGCACACACAGACACATCAGCTGAGGAACTTTTTTTGTAGTCATCTCAAGCCAAAAGAGTCAATATTTAAAAGACCCACAGTAACTGAAAAGAAATTTGGTCTGGCTTTCCATGACAGTCCTATGTTGGAGAATAAGGCAACTTTCAGTATTCAATAAAATCCTAAAAATACCTAACACCCAAATATGTTTTGGAGAGTGACTTCTTAGTGCTATTCTGCACTGTATAATTTACATGGCAGTTTCAAGGAGACACACACAAAAGGTTTTGTTTATCTCTATTAGCTGCAAGATGGTAAAATGTGAAAAAGACCTTCAAAGAAGTAAATACAAATCAGAAAAATGCCCCTAATCATGAAGTTGATAATTCCATGTTTTAGACCCTCTGCTCTTCTCTGGGAAGTGAATATTGCTTTTATGATTCTTACTTCAAGCCAGAGAAACAGAACATGGCTTGAAAGTATTAGACAGTGTGGAGATTCCTCAGTCAGAAGCCACCTAACTCCCTTAGAGTTGATTCTCTGAAAGCATGTTCCTAAAATGGGACTCCTGATAAATATTCAGCAGAATGTATCTGGAACCCTGATTCTGCCTTAGTCTTGGGAATGTCACTTGGACAACAAAGGATTGTGAAAAACAAGGATGTTGGTCCTCATGGGTAAAATAAATGAGAAAAAAACTAAACGAAATTTCCTTTAACATACATCAAGACATGAAAACAAAAGATTGTTAAATGTGACAGAAAGAGGCATTTGCAATATTAGATAATAAAGTTTAAAAATAGGAAAAATATTAGAATGACACCATAAAAATAAGAAAAATCCAAACAGACAAACTCATTGATTTCCAGTAATGTGAGTATGCCTATTGATACACAGTGGTGCCTCTGTTCACAAAATAAATTCATTTCATGATTCTGATCATAAAATCAAATTGAACAAGGACCAAATCAAATCTAATGGTTAGGTTCATATTGACCTTACAGTAAAATTTGATTCAGTTCTTGTCCAATTAGATTTGTAACCACAATCATGGAAAAAATTAAGTTCTTGAACTGAGGTACCACTGCATGTCTCCTACATGAAATAATTTCTTGATGAGAAATTGCTGAATACTGGCCAAGAGTCAAAGCTCATGAGGGGGAAGTTCCTTGACTGCAAGCTTGCTCTGGTGGAGAAGAATGCTATATGATAGCTCGGGTCACCCCACACCAGAGGGTGTTTCATACACACCTGCTCTAGGACACACAGTTAAGCGCTTTGTCTGATGTCTTAAAATTTTTGATGTTGACACTAAAGGACTTAATAACTGCTCATACTGGCACTGTTTGAATAAAGTAATAAGAGTTAGAGTCATGGGAATATAATGTACTCAAGAGCAGTTCAAAGTAATGGGGAAAAATGGGGAACTTAGAGGTATTAGTTATCTTTCTCACCACTGGAGTAAAACACTGGCAATTTAAACAAGGACAGCTTTATTTTGTCTCTTGTCTTTCAGAGGACTCAATCCATGATAGCTTGGCACCAAAGCAGAAACAGTGTGGCAAAAGGACGTGTCAGAGTAGAGTGGGTCAACTCGTGGCAAGCAGGAAGCAGAGAGGGAGAAAGGAGGAGCCGGAGACAAGAGCACATCCTCAGGGATCGGCCTCCCACTGGGCACACCGCCCCGCACCACACTCAGCCACAAAGTCATTAGGGAATTGATGCACAGATGAACATAGTACCTCGATGGCTCATTCACCTTCCAAAAGCCGCATTTCAGAATACATAGGACATTTCAGATTTCAGTCGTAACAGGAGGCGACGAGCTCAAAGTTGTTCTTTATCATGATTAGTTTCTTTAAATTGCAATTCACTGAGCTTTGACTTACTTAATTTTAAAATTGGATTATCATTACTTGTAAGAGGATTTAAATCCATGGTATATATAAAGTTCCATACAATTTCCAAATATTGTTAATTATTTATTCCACAAATAATGAGGGAGACCCATTATAAACTGACCAAAGCACTATTGAGGTGCTCTTACCAATGAATAAAGTATGTGAGACCCCACCCTCAAAGAAGTCGAAGAGAGTCTAGTGGGAATTGTAAGTGAGAAAATAGGATATCTCAATAAATTAGAACCTTGAAGATGCAAAAGACCAATTAGTCCATGACTGTAGGGCTAACCAGTCTTTAGTCAACACTTTAAAGTGAGTTAATCAGGGCTGGGGGTTTAGCTCTGTGGTTCTGGTGTCTGCCTTGCAAGCACAAGGTCCCGGTTCTATCCCTGGTACCACATACCATAATGCTAGGCATGGTGGCTCACACCCATAATCCCTGCAATCAGTACCACACTTCACAATGCCAGGCAGGGTGGCTCACACCTGTAATCCCAGCATTTGGGAGGTAGAGGCAGGAGGATTGCTGAGATCTAGGTTTGCCAAGGCTCCATAGTGAGTTCAGGGTCAGCCTGAATTACAAAGAGAGACCCTGTCTCAAAAAAAAAAAAAATGCAAGTTGATCCAAGGAGTATAAGTTTTTAAAATAAGTTTTCATCATAGATTGTATCACTTATACTCAAATGGATGTACCTTCAGGACATACTCATAGTGAAATAAATAAGTCACAGACATGCAAATATCATATGTTTTCTCTGACATGAGAAACTGAAGTTGTAAAGGTGTTCTAGAATGCATGATTGATACTGTGAAATAGTAAATATTCAAAGGGTAATGGGGCTTAGGGCTAAATAATGAAGAAAGAAAAAAATTGATGTTAAAAAAAGGAAACAATGCTTGTGTATATAGGGGTGGGAGAAGTAGGGTGGATGGGGAGAGGGAAAATGAGAATTAAGTTGTGTCATATACTGGTGCAAATTCTCAATATGGAGTGTAATTGTGGTGTGTATATATAATGTACCAATAAAAAATAAAATAAATAAGTTCTCATCAAGAATTTACTTTGTACCACTCTCCTTCCTCTCAGGACCATCAATAAATGAAACCTAAGGTCCATTCATCCCCAGCATTCACAGTGTAATGAGAGTAACAGACAATCACAGACCATGGACAGTGGTCTTCTGTGTTGACCAAGAGTGCTAGTGGTGTGTGTGTGTGTGTGTGTGTGTGTTTATTACCACTGAACAGAGTAGGACTTAGAAGTCATCTGAAAACAAACAAACAAACAAACATGTAGGAAGTGAGGTCTTTGAGAGTTGACAGACAGCTGCAGAGCAGGAGGGGACTGCTTCCTACTGCAGTCAGGAAATCTGTGTCCTTAAAGTGGGCCCTGAGGGAAGACCTATGTAGCTAGGCTGGCAGTCTGGGCTGTAGGATTCCGGCAGAAGGGCCAGTGTGTACGGGGGCCTGGGCGTGAGAACAAACCTGGCAAACAGGGCTCCTGTGGCAGCTCGCAGTGAGGCTGCGAAGCAAAGAGTGAGGGGAGGCAGCAGGACTGATGCACAGAGGCCAGATGATCGGAGTCCTTTAAGCCGTGCTCTTAAATCCTTAAGCCCAAAGGGAGAGATTGAGATTTTAAAGTATAGACGCAGATGAACCCTTCGAAAGCTCACTCCAGTAGAAAGAGGAAGAGGAGGCAGAGGAGCAAGTGCAAGAGGAGAAGTGAGAGGGCAAGGAGGGAGAAGAGATGGAGAAAGAGAAAGAGGAGAGAAGGAGAAGAAGAGAAGCAGATCTGTGGGCCTCCAAACGCATCTCGGCATCATCCTACCAGGCTCACAGAGCAGCTACCAATTCATGAACAGCTACAGTTTAAAGTTCTCCTGACTTTTATAATTTTGAAATGAATAGAAAGCCAAAAGCACTGCATGACTAACTTTAGTGGGAAATTATTGGAAAATTGGTGATTACTTTTTCAATACATTGCTTCCCATGACTAAAAGAATGGGCACATCTCTCACCACCTGATCAATGTTTGACATTCCTTCTCATAGTTATCGAATTATCAAGTGCATGACAGCAGTAAATATAAATATTCCATCTTCTTTCAGGACGTCTTCAGGGTGAAGTAAATTAAGTAAATTTTCAATAGTTTTCAGACATCCTAAAGGGATAGTAATACCGAATGTATCACCACTGTCACAAAATGATACATTTCCTCCAATTTCAAATAAATTACTGAAGTAGACATTGCTTTAAATCAATTCTAGGCATGTTCCCCGACTACTCTGCTTCTTAAAAACTATCTGGATTTAGGCTCTGGCATCTGACAGAAGCTTCTAGAGAACTTTTTGTGGTGGCCTGACAGGGAAGAGAAACAACATGAGATAGGAACCAGGGAAAGATCAAAGAGCAAAAAGAGACGAGCTGATCTGGAAAGGGAATTTTGGTCAGAGGAGAAAGAATTGGATTTGGCTTGAGCTGTGGAGAATATTTGTTCTGTGGTTGTTCTAACATCGGATTGTGGAGTTACTCTTTGCAGGATATATGTTCACTTCCCACTGGAAAAAATATTTATTTCACTAACCACTCCATGGGACATGACTAATAAATAATAGATGGAAACAATAACTCCATTCGGTAGATTTATTTCGGTGGGGGCAAGGTACATTTTTCTTGCTCGCTGTTGAGGACCTTGGCTGGGAGTGTGTTCATGTGTTTATTTATCAGGAGACAGGTCCTGATATTGGTGGAAACATAGACCAACAGGAACCAATCAATTCCACCACCACAGTGTCTGTCAGATTCAGCGGCCAGAGCACAGGCTGTATTCAACACTCTAAGAGCTGTGAAACCACAAGCCCGTAAAACCTCCTTCCCTCTTGCAGTTATACATCCTACCAAAGGACAGATTTCCCTGGCTCGGGCACACATGACATGCAGTGGTCAGGAGCAGGAGGTGGGGTGGCGCTTGCTGGCACTGTTGGCTGTTGGGCCAGCTGTGGGGCATTATGTTACTTGGAAAACAATCCTTATTTTTCCCTCCCCTGAAGGTGGGTGGTGGTAATTCTTGGGCTCAATACTCTTGTCTGTAAAGTACAGGAATGTGAGAAGGTGCTGGCGTGAACTGGAAAGCCACTGGACTTCCTGGTCTTGCTCTCTCTTCGTGTACCTGACTTTGTGTTTCACAAAACTATGTCTTGGGCATTTTGTGGGCATCATGCTGGATGAGCACTTGGGTGATGGCTACTCTTGGGCATCACTGACCACACTCTCCCATTACACTCTGCTTATGTAGCAGCATTTCTAGGCTATTCATTGTTAAATTTAAAAACAGATTATAAGAGAATGGACACAATAAATCCTACATGCAATATTCATAGGGAAAATCTGGAAAACTGTATAGTAGCATATTACAGACAGTGATTTCTGAGTAGTGGTATTCATTTTTCGTATGTTCACAAACTGTACTTCATACTATTTTAAGAATGCAGAGTCTCGGTTTGAGTTCTGCATCCACCAACTAACTAGTAGCTGAGTGATTTTAGATGTTATTGATCTTCTCTAAATATCAGCTTCTGCATTTTAAAAGGTAGAAATAATAAGTAGGCACCAATACAAGAAATTAGATGGTGTTAGAACCACAAACAGTTTAGTTCAGGCCCTTACTCACATTAAAGACTCAATAAATATTAGCAATTACACATATGGAACTGGGAGGTTGTTATCGGTACGATGAATATATTTATTTGGTGAAGCTACCAGAGGCTTCACCTCAGGCCTATGATCACGCTCACATATGTGCGATGTTCATACACTCAGTGGGACTGTCATCTCAAAGCAATTTCTGAAACAGACAGGATCGATTCATTCCAAGCCAGCCACATCACACACCAAACAGGCTCAGTTCAAATTCCATCTGAGAAAATCATATGCCCATGTTTTTATCTTTTTTTTTTTTTTTTTTTTTTTTGCTTTTTGAGACAGAGTCTCGCTTTGTAGTTCAGGCTGGCCCTGAGCTCACTATGGTGCCCAGGCAAGCCGCCGCAAACTCAGCAATCCTGTCTCTGCCTCCCAAGTGCTGGGATTACAGGTGTGAGCCACCAAGTCCGGCATTGTGGTATGCGGTGTTGATTGTTGGTGGGCGTGTCTCCATGCCCAGCATTATATGTGGTTACCGGGGATCGAACTCAGGTCCTTGCGCTTGCGAGGCAGGCGCTGGAACCACTGAGCTAACCCTCTGGCCCTCATGTTTTTATCTTAAGTAAAAGAAAATAGCCTCCAGGACCTGGTAACTGGGCATCAGTACAAGGATCTTCTGTGAGCTTTGGACTCACTATGGTGAGATTGACAGCCACAAAGAATGCAATAGTCTTGAGAGAAAATTCCATAGTGAACACCTTATTCTTGTAGTCAAGCTCCTCTGAGGAAAGGAGAAATAGCTTCTAGTGCATGAGGTGTTTTTTTGTTTGTTTGTTTGTTTGTTTGTTTGTTTTTGAGACAGGGTCTCGCTTTGTAGTTCAGCCTGGCCCTGAGCTCACTATGCAGCCCAGGCAAGCCTTGAACTCAGCAATCCTCCTGCCTCTGCCTCCTGAGTGCTGGGATTACAGGTGTGAACCACCACACCCAGCACTGTGGTATGTGGTATGGATTGCTGGTGGGCGTGAGTCACCACGCCCAGCATTGTATATGGTTACTGGGATCGAACTCAGGGCCTTGCACTTGTGAGGCAGGTGCTGGAACCACTGAGCTAAATCTTGGGCCCGTGCATGAGTTTTGCAATCTGAATGACTCCAGGAAAATTTCAGACTTAGAAATATGCATATGTTTTAAGACCCTAGAAATCCCTGAATTTTCACTTGCATTTGGGAGAGAGTAATAGAAAATTCTGGTTGGTCTTTAGATATTTTGAATTCCTCCACAAGGTTCAAGTTATTTGACCTAAATCTCCTACCATAAAACTACATAGGTAAAACCAAGTGCATATTTGTAAAGAAAATTGATCTCACATGGAAACATCTATCTAGTGATAAAATTCCCCAAACTCTAACAAGTCATGCCTTTCAAAACATAGTTCCTCCCTCTGCCACAATGGTGCCACTTAGGCGAGTCTAAAATTCCCCTAGAGGACTTATTTCCTTGGATTGGTCATAATCTCTAGAAAACTGAGCATTTCTTGGGAGGGAGAAAAGCCTGGAGTTAGAGGAGCAACCCGACTCACCACTTCCTGACTGAGCATCTAATGTACCTACGTCTGTGGCTCCAAAACACTTTGCTGAAGCTGACCCCTCTGCATATTGACAGATAAGCATAGTGTAAGGAAATAATTACAGTCAAGGCTGTTTAGATTTAAGAAAGAAAAAAGAACAAGTTCTAAAAGGCTGGGCCTTAGATGCTGTGAATCTGTGAGGGGCGATGGTGGTGGGTGTGGCAGAGGAAAAAGTAATCCAGGGGTGACTGCAGGAGGGGTGGGTAATGCCAAAGGGTTCGGGGAGAGCCAAAGCCTTCCGTGATTACTTTCCTGTTTTTGTATCTGACCATTCTGCCCTGTAGTGATGCTCTTGATGGTGACTTCAGAGGCCAGCTGCCCAGAAGTCTTCTGCTTCCTGTGTGTATTAGCAAAGGCCTGGGGAGTTGGACAAAATGAGATTCGCAGCCCATTTCTAGACATTCTGGTCAGCTATTCAGAGCAAGACCTAGAACTTGGTAGTAACATAAGTATTGTTGAGATTTTGGTGCTGGTTGTCTCTGAAGCACACTTTGAAAAATTCTTCTATTCCAAAAAACTCTTCTGTTTTAACTCTTTTTTTTTTTTTTTTTTTTTTTTTTTTTTTTTTTTTTTTTTTTTTTTTTTTTTTTTTTTTTTTTTTTTTTTTTTTTTTTTTGAGATGGTGTCTTGCTTTGTAGTTCAAGCTGGCCCTGAGCTCACCATGTAGCCCATGTAGCCAAGCCTGGAACTCAGCAATCCTCCTGCCTTTGCCTCCCGAGTGCTGGGATTATAGGCGTGAGCCACCACACCTGGCACTATGGTATGTGGTACTGATTGCTGGTGGGCGTGAGTCACCATGCCAGGTATTGTTGTATGTGGTTACTGGGGGTGGAACCAGGGGCCTTGAGCTTGCTAGTCAGGCACTGAGACCACTGAGCTAAATCTCTGGCCCTCTATGTCATTTTTTAAATAAGTGATGAAAGCCTACAGAAGTCACATGATTCATTATAGACTACTTTGCCTTGCTGTAGACTACATCAGCAATGTGGGTATCACTGACTGGAAGCTGAGTTTTGGCTACCTGAAGCCTGTTGTTATACCAGAGACTTGTCCAATTTCACTTTAGGTGGGCCTCTGTAAAATAATGACCTACATTTCCTAGCATGTGGGCTCTCTTTCTGCCCTCCAGAATATGCTGAGGCTCCCTTGTATATTCAGTGTCAGGTCAGAAAGCTGTGTCTAGAGAAACACACAGAACCGAGGAGCTTAAGACTATGGTTTATGGATTCAGACTGCAGAAACTCCTAGTCACGGTGGTACACTCGCAGTGCTGATTTTCTGGAACTCAGTCCTGCACACCATTCCTGACCCAGTGAAGAGCACGAATAATGTTCTTGCTGTAAGCCTTGAAGTCAGACACACAGAGGCCTCGGGCCTGTGTCTTTCCCTCCCAGGCAAGATCAGTACCTTGATTCAGGCTCTGCCTTTGTTCCACGGTCACAGCACAACCTGAACGACTTGGAGAAAAAGGGACTTGAAACCGATAGCAATGCTCAAGAGCATGATGGAAGGGGCAGCTTGGGCCCTGGCTGAGAGTTCTGAGGTCACAGTCCACTGTCCCAGGATCTTGTACTGTGAATGACCTGGGACTGTGGATGTCCCACTGCCCAGCCCTCTTCACCCTCAGATCCTAGGACTCTGAGTAGGTCAGGCTGGTAGGAATTGGTGGGGACTTCATGCTTCACTTCCAGCTTTTCCAGCTCTTGGGAGGAAAATCTTACACCCATAAAGATAAAAATTTGAGAGTGGCACAGCAAAGCCACTATGAATTTAAAACTATATGTGGAAAGAAACTCCTTTTAATTATCAATCAAGAAATAATCCAAGGAGCTGGGTGTGGTGGCTCAAGCCTGTACTCCCAGCCCTTGGAGGCAGAGGCAGGAGGATTGCTGTGAGTTCCAGCCCAGCCTGAGCTACATAGTGAGCTCAGGGCCAGGCTGAATTACAAAGGGAGATCCTGTCTCAAAAAAAAAGAAATAATCCAAGAGAATCCCATTTTGGGTTTTCCTTCTGAATGACTCTTAGGTAGAAACTATCTTTCTCTCAGTAATTTTCCTACTCTGAAAAAAAAAAAAAAGAAAAAATACATAATCTAAGAGGCCAGGGATTTAGTTCAGTGATGCCACACCTGCCTCGAAAACGCAGTATACTGTGTTTGATCCCCAGTACTGGAGGGAAAGAAAGAAAAAGAACTAATCCAGCATGAAATATCTTCCCACCTTACACACGCACACACACACACACACACACACACGCGCGCGCGCGCGCGCGCGCGCATGTACAAAAAAACACAGAATTGCCGTTACAAAAGAAGCAAATAATAAAAAGTCAAAACACTAGATATAGAGCAATTTAAATCCAGAGTCACTGAATTTTCACATAAAAGTTGAAATTATAGACTATGAAAAGATGACCTAAAGCTACAGAAGGAATATTTCTTCTCTTAGATGTTGACATCTTGGCCCATGATCCTGTAATTCTGAACTTCACACATGAATCTATAGAGTTAACAGCTAAGCCATGGTGTTGCTGTATTTCTTTCTTTGCTCTTTGTTATATTTTAGAATGTTCACAGAGTGCTCAGACAGGCGAAATCAAAAGGCCTGACCATAGAGAGTTTAGGAATCCAAGTCATGGGTGCTGGCAAACGACTCATCCTTCTGTCTACTCATTCATGTGTTTGTTCACTTGCTCATTCTTTTTCTTTTCCCTTCCCC
>PVIC010040922.1:0-16455 GCA_004025085.1 Thryonomys swinderianus
TGAAGCATTACTCTGGAAGAAATGTCTACATACAATATTTTTGAAAATTAATTAGCCATAGAGAGAATGACCTTTTTCTTAACATTCTCATTTGCTTAGAAATAGTGTGAATTTTGTTTTTCCAAATTGAGCAGCAGCTTGTACAGAACAATGGAAGAGCTGATTCAGTGTGGGCGTCTCTTGTTTCTAAAGTACTGTCTTCTATTGTGAAATTAAATTAAGAAAACTGTGCTCAACAATAATGCTACATCTCGATTTTTAGGAGGTGCTTCTTCACAGCAGTGTAAGAAATTGTTGAGTTTAGGCTGGGCAGTGAACCCTTCGTAAAGAAATTTATGTCTACGAATCTGTTGCTCAGGCTCAGATATCAGGGAACTACAGTGGTGCATTGTAGGAGTATTTTCCAGTCAACCGTGAGTGGGCGGCTGCCCGGAAGAGACAGAGTCATCATTCCGAACCGGCGCTTCTCCAGCTGCCGGGTGCAATGACTCCAGCCCTCAGGATTTGAACTCACAGATCTGGAATGTGCGTGAGCACTCATGTTATCAGTGCTTCCCAGATCAGACCTGCCCCAGCGCTTGTCAGGTCGGAGCAAGAGGACAGTAAGAAGCCGCATGTGTGTCTGGACATTGCAAGCTCCGGAGGCGGCTAGTGCGCTGTCGGCCACAGCCCCGTCTCCTCACCCGGACGAACAGGAAGGTGGGCCAGGTGCAGGTGCAGCCTCGAGCTGGGCCCCCTGTGAGGGAATTGGGAGGCCGGAGCCAGGGAGTGCAGAAGGCGGAGCCGGGCACATCCCTGGGCACATCCTCGGAGGGCAGACGCAGGGCCTGCGGAGAGGATTAGCAGAGCGCTCCAGAGGCCCGGGCAGCAGCGGGGCTGCGATGTCCGTCCCTTCGCAGGCCAAGCCCCGCCACGCCTCTCCCTCACGCACAGGACAGTGCGCTGCCCGGCGGAGAAGCGGTGCCCGGAGGCGACGAGACGGTCATTCCAGAACGTTCCCCAGGGCGCCGCCCTGCAGCGTTAGGAGTGCGGACTCGAACCTTCCACCACCTACGCGGTGCCATCCAAGGAGTCTCCGAGGCCGTCGCGCTCAGCCGGCCCTCCCAGCGCCCTCTCTGCTTCGCTCCCGCGGCGTCCCCGGTCTTCTCTGTTGTGTGCTCTGGTCCTCTCTGACTCCTCCCCTCCGGATCCCATCTCTCCTTCTAGCACATTCAAGTCACACCCGCTGAAACACACGCACACGGAGCGGAGGGGATACGGGGAAGGGGGTGACGCAGATACAACTGCATCTTGCACGCCGAGGTCGGTCGTCAGAAACGTGCTTTGCATCCACATCGCAGGGTTCTGGCCTGAACAGAGTTCCAGATGAAGTTTTTGTTCCTCCCTTCATTCGTTCCCCTGGAGAGGAACCCAGTAAGTATGCCTGAAACGCTGCCACTTTAACCAAGGGACACACTGGTTCCGACTAACTGAACACAGGGCTGCTCTTCCTGTGGGAAGCAGATGGCACATAGCATTTTCTTCAGTGACTGAGAGCGCAGAGGATGGAACAGGAGGAAGCTTAGGGACGATTAATTGGCACAACAACACCGACAGTCAGGTTTAAGAGGACAAAGGACCAAGACAGCCATTTCATTAAACAGTTGAATAATTCTTGTACCCTTTTTAAAAGAGATTAAACTTCTGATTCAGGAACACCTCCGTTTAATTCCCAGATTTCCATAGAGACTTCTGTGGAGAGATCACATTGAAATAAATAGCACAGGTCATGGACCTATTACCAAGCAACTATGTCTTGTTTTAATTTAGAAAGAATTCTAGGTTTTATTATTTAACTTTATTTTGTTAGATGTCTTTAATGTTAACATATAATTTCATGACTGGCATTTTAATTTCTAATCAAGCTTAAGTCAATGGCTCTTTATATCTAATTGATATGTCAAATTAATTACCTATGATACTATTACTCAATAAAACAAAGATCTGATATTTTTCTGAATTAGCACTTGTAAATATATATTATTAACTATGCAGTTAATATATGTATTTACATATACACAAAGTAAAAGTAATTATTTTCAATTGATGTCTTCAAGAGCTGAGCACTATCATTCTTATAACCTAGCAAAACTATTAATAATACAGAACTTTATTTAACATTATTTTCCAAAGAACTATACAGATTGTGTCTAAAATGATCTTGATAATTTTGATTTAATTAACAAACTTGTGAAAAGAATTGAGGACTATGTCTCCTTAATAAGTAAAGGTGGCTAAAATTAGAAGAATTTCATTTCTCAGATTCTAAATGTTTGACACAAATAGAAACAAAATCTTGTGGCTGTACAGAATCTATAATTGTATGTAATAATTTAACCTTTTAGTGGTATGTCCTCACAGTCAGTTTACTATGTCCTAGAACATAGTTTGCCTTAATGGTCCCAAGACTTCCCTGAACTTGAATTCTTCGAGTTTTGAGGCTATCCTGGGGAGCGGAGGGAGGGCTCACATCTAACCTGAGGAAATGGTAGAAACTTCCCATTTTCAGAAGAGAAGCAATCACCAGGTCACCTCCCAAAGTTCTTTCTCAATTCAATGACACTGTGCATTCTTTTATTTTAATTGATTTTATTGGTACGTTCTATATACACATCATGATCACAATCAACATTGAGAATTTGTACCAGTACAGGACACTACTTAATTCTCATTTTTCTCATTCTCCTGCCCACCACATAATCCCCTGCCCCCTTTATATATGTTTTAATTCCTTTATTTAACCACCAAATTTTTCTTTCTCTTCTTTACTTCCCTCTACCCCCTTACCCTTTGAATATTTTCCTATTTGCGGGGAGAAAGGAACCCTTCTCCACTCTTGGTGGGAATGTAGACTGATGCATCCACTGTGGAGATCAGTGTGGGGATTCCTCAAGAAACTAGTATTACAGGTCCCATTTGACCCTGCTATTCCTCTGCTAAGTATATACACAAAAGAATCAAAATATTCATATCACAGCAACCTATGTGCACTCATGTTTATACCAGCTCAGTTTGTGATGGCCAAATCTTGGAAACAACCCAAATATTCATCAACTGGAGAATGGATAAAGAAGATGTGGTTTTTAAAAAAATAAAATGGAGTATTACTCTGCAACAAAAAATGATAAATGTGAGTTAGTTACAGTCAAATGGACATACCTTGAGGGTATACTCATAACTGAAATAAATAGGTCACAGATGTGTATTCTTTTTCTTGGGAGACAGGAGGCCCTACTGAGCAACAGGTCAGTGTGTCTCATTATTACATTCATAGGTGAATGACAGCATGGTTCTCATGGTTAATGTTTTTGTGCCTTGATTTACCACATAAAATAAGCTTTCAGGTGTGTTTCTACAACTTACTCTGTGAGTCAAAAACCTACCTTGTTAAATGTTTCTCATCCCATAGTAGCCACTTGGCAATTAAGTGAGGATCTTCAGTGGCTCTCTGGTCTCTTAGCACATATTTTATCAATGAACCTCCTCTTCCTGCCATTTTCCTGTTTCTGAAAATATTTTTTTTTAAACAAGAGGCAAGAAAAGCAATTATTTCACAAATCTGGTTCATATTCCTTTAAAGATTTAACCTTTTGAACAATAGGAAGTGAAATGAAAGATAAAAATAAACTAAAAGAAAAGAAGAAGTGAAATGAAAAAAAAAACTTTGAGATTTGGTTGCTTATCATTCATTTCTTTAACGAGCATTCCGAGGACTGGCTCTCTCTGAATGCAGCATGACCTATAACACATCCTAGAAAGAAAATACAGATGTTTAAATGTTTTAATGTCCGCATGAGATCACATTACTCATGTATTATTCCAAAATGCTCCCAACCACTTATGAAGAAAATAACTATTAAAGAAACTAGAGCTTTTTGTCTTCTCTTTTTCCTTTTAAGGACTCCAAGAAGACAAAGTGATCAATGTCACCCCAAAACCATAGAGTTGGCAAATGTCCACGAGTGAAAATGACTCAACAACGTATGTACCTTTGATTCTTGGGCGAGTTAATTTGTATTCATAATAAGGTAGCATCTCCGAGGGGGGAGTGTGAATGGGGTCACTGGAATCTACACAAAGACCCTCAGCACTGAGATCCCTTTTTACTTACCCATTACTTCTGGTTGGCTGATTCCATAGATTGAGATGGGTAGATGAGGGAAAGAAAGACGGTTGTCAAGAATCACGCTACTGCGGAGAATGAAAGGGAACTCCCTGTTCAGAAAGGAGGCACGGAAATGCCACGGGCCAGCAACACACTACAAAAACCTCTGGCACTAGCTTCATTTTCTGATTCTTTTATAATTTTTTTCTCTCCTGTTTTTCACACATGCAATAAGACTTTGTTTTTAAAAAGATCCTTTTCACATATGCAGCTGAACAAACTGTAGTTGAGTTATTGTTTTGTTTTTAAACCAGGGGTAGCTGCTTAGATTTCTGCCTCCCTCCCTCCTTCTCTAAACCTCTCCTGATGAAGAATGAACCCTAATTGCATGGAGTTATTCTAGCGTAAAATTATCCTTGCTGAGGGAAAATAAGACAGGAGCAGTTGAGATGAGTCAGCACCCATCACTCCGCGTGGTTATCAGGGTGCCCTGGCCCGGGACACCTGCCAGCCCACGCCCCAGGCTGCGCACAGACAGAGCTTCCAGATGTTGTAACGGGGACACAGGTGAGACACAGCCCTGCAGGTAGCAGCGTTTCACAACGCGGTGCCTGCAACAAAGCGCCTTCATTGAGAGGTCTGACTTGGAAGAGGTTCACAGAAGCAGCCATTTCTTACAGCAATCTTCCTACCGCCTCGCACATTTCCACCTACTTCTTATTAATGAGAGAAAATTCAGAGCTTTGTATGAGAAATGCAGCGTCCACAGAAACGGCTTCTTCTGCCTCCCTACAGATCAAGGTCATGGTGGAGCGAAACCGTAAATGCTGTACGTGTTTTATGTAGCGAGGCACAAAATAATAAAATTAGAGAAGAAAATAACTTTTTCATTGTCTTACTATCTCGGTGCTTTATAATGCCTCATGCTCCCCAGGTCAGTGGAATGAATAATGTAGCTCGGTGTAAGCGGGAGTTAGGAAGATCCATATTGATTATTATATAATAGGTATGTAAGATTCCGATTCCCACCTCACTAATCCACTGTTCCACTAGTGCCCAAGTAAATGTCAGCGAGCATTTCTATTATTCTGAATTGTTTCATAGATTTAGATGTGGTAGGTTTTCTCAACCAAGTTAATTGTTATATGTGAGGGCTACATGAAGCTCCAAGAATATCCTAACTTTTTAAACTTGTAAACATATCTTAAGTTTTGGTTTAATCAACATTATTGAGTGTCATGTTGAAAACGTAATCTTAGCTGAACAAGAAGCTGTAATTTCCGACCTTATATAGTATTTCAGCATTCATTATTTACAATACCTAAAGTCAGTTGTAGAGAAAATTTTCCTTTTTATTTTGCTTTCTAATTCAAGTTTCAGTCTTTTCCATTGTTACTTAATGCTAGAGGATGATTTTATACACACACAAGCATTTAGTATACAAAGAGAAACAAAAACCTAAATGTGCGTTTAGAGTGTACATTTTATTTGTCTGTGTATATTTAAAAACACATCTTAGAGGCTTTCATAAAAAGTCTTTTCCCCAAAATTGGTGAACTGGTAGATGTCTTTTTCGTGAACCTCGACAGGGTGCAAAGCTCCGAACCTCTTACCAGCTCCCCTTCTGTTTCTCTTTGCACTTTCACCAGCGTGTGCAGCATGACGGTGGCATCATCCCGGGACCAGGCCAGGAGCGTCACGCGCCACTGTCTTCACCTCCTCACCCTTTGCCTCTCTCTGCTCTCTGGATCTTTCATTCCAGAAACTTGGTTGATTTTCTGCTAAGACTGAATCAGAGTGCCGGTGTCTATGAAAAACTTAGATCCTCAAACATGCCGAACATCACCCTCTCCAGGCCACAGCTCAGCATGTCAAAACCACAGCGCTGATTTATTTGCGAAGAACAGAACCCAAACTGGTGGAGGCCTCCAAGGAGCTGGGGAGTCTGGTGGCTCCGTCTGGCCCCGCTGCCTCGGACTCCGGGCAGGCAGGGCCTCTGGGGGACAGGGGGAGCCCACGGCCTGCTCAATTCCTTCCCGACCTCCACCTTCTCCAGCTTGGGGCTGGAGGGCAGATCTTAGGATCCGAGGCTGCTTGCTCGTCCTCTCTCGTCAGGTTCTCCCTGCTGTTGTTGGAGCACCCTTGAGCGGTGCGGCCTGGACACGCTGTGTGCAGCGGGCGTGGGCGGAGGCACTGCCTGGGGGGCGGGGGCAGCCTGCGCCCTGCGCCCTGCGCCCTGCGCCCTGCGCCCTGCTTGGCGGTACGAAGTTGTCTTTCGGGTCTGACACGCCGGCTGGGAGCCAGCCGCCCGACCCGAGCAGGCTCAGCGTGGAACACCCCACGGGTGGGCGCCCTGCCTCGTGTCCGCAAACCGGCTTCCGCTGTGATGTTGAAAGATCTACATACCCGGAAATGTTCAGACTCCTAAGTCTATACATGTTTATGTGGGGAGATATATAGATATATATCTATATATATATATATTTGCTTTTTGGAGCCAGGGTCTCGCTTTGTAGTTCAGGCCCTGAGCTCACTATGGTGCCCAGGCAAGCCGCGGACATATATATTTTATTTACGGAAATGTCTTTATAGAATAAAGACGGGGTATAAAACTCGGAACCTCTTAAAAGCACCCCTTCCATTTCTCTTTTTACTTTCATTATATTTATTTGTAGAGACATTTATATTTTATAAAACATAAATATTTCATAGAATGGATTTGGTAGAAAGAGCTGTTGGGAAAATACACATTTGTATCTATATAGATTTAATAAGAATTTATTACTCTTATACATTCGATAATTGCTTATTCTCACCCAAAATCTCAGTGCTTAAACCACAAATACCAGCAGGTGTGGGCCACCACGCCCGGCATGGGATTTTAGTTGTAACTCACAGCCAGAGTCTTGCCTTGGGGCCTGAGTGCCGGCTACTTGTGCTTCCAGACGGCCCCAGACGCCGACCTGACTCTGAAAGAGCCTCTGGACGGAACATGGCGGCGTCCTCGCCTGTGCGGGGCTGACAGACGTCCTGCGCCAGCGTCTCTCGAAGGAGCCTGAGATTTGTCTCCACAGGAGAGAGACTTTGGAGGCTGAGCAGACAGAACCTGCACCTTTAACTAGCAGCCTGAGCTCCTGTCAGCTCTCTTGAGCGAACCGAATTCCTACATCAGGGTCCACTGGACTTGATTCCCAACAAACACATCTTCCTATGTCTGTGCATGAAAACACTCCTACTTATTGATAAACAATTATTTGATGAATTAATTTGTATATTTTGCATCAAATATCCCCACTCATTTAGCCAATCAAATACATTGTAATCTATCTGGGTTTGAAAATAGGTGAAAATGATATAAGAAAACTTTTTAAGAACTGACAACAAATCTTAGATGACTACAAGATTTCAGAGAATAATTTTAGCTGTATCATAGTAAGTGAACTAGTCGGTCTCCACGTTACTATATTTTTTATAATAAAACATATCAAGCAGAAATGGTATGACTCCTGCATTCTCGGAATAGCCCATGAGTTATTACTCTCACTCCTCTGGGTTCTCTTTTGCAGAGAAACTGTAGCTTGGAGATTTCCTGGCTTGAAACAATTCATAAGTCGCAGAACAGACATTCTTAACTTAAATATTAGGTTCATTTTTCTACTTTCTCTACCCAGACCTGCACTGGTGACAGAGCTTCATCGGCTCTCTGTGCACCACGGAAGGAACAAGTTCATTGTTTCCTAAACTGTGTCAGATGACAGGCTGTGCCTGGTGTATAAGTGGACTCAAGGACTTGAGTTTTATCACTTTTGTGTTTGTAATTTTCGTGGGCTAGGTGGACTTCACAAGTCATAATTTTCATTTGCATACATCAGAGGAGCAAGTAATATTTTCTAATCCATTCAAAAGGATGCTCGACTCTCCCTGTGGCACAGGTTCACCCACAGTCAAACTGAGGGTCCTGACTGAGAACCTGGAGACCCACAACCTGGGTCAGATGAACAACAGCAACAACAGTAGGCGACGCAACCTGGCTTCACAGTGTTCTTCCAGCCTTGAGCACCTGCAAGAACATGGCTACATAAGACTTCTCTTTTGTAAAATGTATCTCTAAGGTAAGCCTTGAAAATATTAGGAGGAAACACCTGGTGTCTGCATCGGGTACTTAACACAGTTCAATTTGCTTTCTTGTCACTTTCTTGAAGGAAAAGATAATTAATTGTAATAATTCTTTATCCATCTCAGGAAGAGTAAGCAAGATTAATAACTTGAAAGGGAAGACAATGATTAAATTTCAGAATTACTTCACAAAGAGGTAGGTTTATACAGTGGGACAGACTCTGAGTCTAATCACATTTGTACTAGAAGAAAGCATTTGATTGTTTCTTATCCAGCCTTGCACATGGGACTTTCATCTAAGAAAGTTACCAGACATAGCATGATCTGATAATTCTCTAAATGCAAACATACAGCATCTACAAATGGCCAAGAAGTAGCTGGAACCCACACACCTATGCAGGCTTATTTAATAATGGAGATCTAGAGAGAGAAAAATGTTAAAGATTTTCCATTTTATACGGTATGACTCAGAACCAACATGCCCCCACCGACCAGTCTAGAATCCTCTTCCCAAGACCTGTCAGACACTTTTCTGAAGATTGTTTTATCCAAGGAGTTTCCAGTGGGTCGACTCAACTTCTTACGTCTGAACAGTACCTGAAGTACAAATGATAATAAGAATGATAAATATTTCAATAACCAAATCAGGTGACTTCAAATATTAGAATGGTTTCTTTAATATGACTGAAGCAAAATAAAGGAAACAATAGTACTCGATATTTGGGGCTTTCCGTAGCAAAGTTCTCCAAGTTTGGATTTCACAAACCCTTCCATGTGAGTTCTATATTTTGCTCATCCAGCTCCGAGGAAAATCTTCCACAACCTTTTCACTTGCTCACAGCTGGCAGGCGTCGGTGTCCTGACAATATTAACACTGATCAAAGTCTCCTCTGGGCAAGATCATCAGGCCAGAATGGCCGTCAGTGGGATCTCAGAATCATGAAATCAGCGTTGTCCAGCAAGAGTGGAGACTCTGGCATGAAGCAGGTAAAATGAACAACACACTGGGGAAAACGTATCGGGATTCGTTGTCAGGGCAAAGACAACCACCGGAAGCAGAACAGTAAAGGTGTGAGAAGCCCCAGCGTCCACCCTCGGGATGCTCAGAGAGGCAGCACCAAGCACACAGTAGTGAGCCCTCCTGATGAGGAACTGGAGATTCAAACTGAAAGCTCCTATGGAGAGAAATAAAACTGAGCAACCCACACAGAAGGGTGCCCGCTCAGAGCAGTGCAGGAAGCCTGTGCTTCTGCTCCTAGAGCCGAGGGCCGACTTCCAGCTCTGGTCACTTCTGAAACAGAGCAGCCCCGTTCCTGCAGCAGGGTGGAGAGCGTCTCAGAGACCCGGGCTTCAGGTCCCCTGCGGGCTCTGCAGAACCCAGAGCATTCCCCGAGGCTGAAATGGATCATCGAAGGCTCTGTGCCTCTGCTGGGAGCTGCAGCAGGAGCTGCTGCACTGGTGTGGAGGCCTCTGCAGACACTGCCTCGCCCTCCGCAGCTGGGTGAGCTCAGCAGAAGGTGCAGCCTCTCCGAGCCGCCCGCTGCGACAGCACAGTCCTGGACGCCCAGTGCTCAGCCAGCACCTACCGTGCTCACCTCTTCCCGGGAAGGGACGTCTTTCCTCACAGCTCTAGGACTGGTAGCTGATCCCCGTGCAGGGGATGTTACGTGTCCCAAAGAATTTGATCCTCTCTAAATCTCTTTTATTCATTCAGCAATCTAGGGCAGCTTTCTTATCTGTGTCCTTATTAGTTCTAATGGCAGGAAGATACTGCTTTTCGAGTTATTAGTGTTTTTCTTCACCACATACCTTCCTCAGAATTTATGCCTCTTTCTTGGAATTACAGTAACAAGTTCACTATTACAAAAGCCTTAAAACCAGAGAGGAGCCCGTGGGCGAGAAGAGTAGAGTCTATTGCTCAAGGCAGGACGGAGCGGCACCAGCGCCCAGGGCTCCGGGGGGCTTCTGGGCTGAGAGCCGCGGTGGCCATCGTGTCCCTGTGAGGTCTGTTTCAGGCTGGGCAGGAGTGGGCGGGAACTGGGGTATCACTGCTGGAGGACGAGGGGAGCCACACGGCGAGACTGTCGGAGCCAAGGACCCAAGAGGCCTCGGGAGACCGATTCCTGACACTTCCGCTGACAGGTGGGCAGGAAGTTTCTCCAATGCACAGTTGGACCATTTGCTGCCATTGTAAACAAACCGTCATGTCAGGCTTCCGTGTGAGTGATCCAGCTGTGTATGAGGTGCTCGATTGTTTCTTATTTCTAAATCAAAATATTCCCCTAATTTGAGCTGGACAGGTGGATTATTGCTAGGACTAAAAAAATAGACGCTGTATCCAGAATGCTGGCTGTTCAGTCCAGAAGCCTCAGTTTACCCAGTGTCATCTGTGGCAGGAAAGTTCACCCTTTGTCTTCTTATTTGCAAGGAGAATAGTTATGATAGTATCTGGTATGCACTGTAAGGGGATCAATACTTTAAAGCTCTATAAGTAATGCATCATACACAGTGATTAGTCAATAAATAAAAGATATTATTTATCTAAAATTAGACGAAGCAATGATTTTTTTCAGGGTAGAAGTTATCTATGTTACAGTTATTAATCCAAAATTAGGGAAGTATAGAGTTTTCATACTTTTTCTCTAATGTAAAATACAGTATTTTTAAATTAACCAACAAGAGGAAAAAGTGGCCATGTAAGTGTGAATTGTTTGTTTTCATGCCTTCCTGGCAATTCCGCGAGTCCCTCACATGTAAGACTTTAGGGTTTGTGCACACAGGCCCTACTGTTCCCTCCGCAAGTGGGCCCCACTCCCGGTCGGCCTGGCCTCTGACCCGCCCCCCTTACAAGTCCAGATATTGAACGCTACACATACCTGAGGCGCCACCCTAAGTCAGAGTCCTCCGCCTCTTCTTACACTCTGGCCCACGCCTGTGCTACCTCTGACTATGAGCAGCAAGCCCGTTTCTCTCCCTTGTGTACCCTGGAATTGTCATTGTCCCGGGACCTCGTGAGGCCACAGGCGCTAGGAGGCCCTCAGACAGCCCAGAGGATCGTCCCTCTTCGAGGCTCTGCTAGTCCAACCCCAGCCCTGTCCCCGGCACCGTCTCGGGAGGCAGATCCTATCGCCCCCGACACGAGCTGCTTGCATTGCTGTGGTGCCTGGGATCAACTCCACTGCCTTTTCTATCCCTCAGCAAACTGCTAGAGTTGTCACAGGAAGCGACGGGTTACTCTGGGACTTAAGGACTCAGAAGCACCGTGACTCCCACGGCTGGCGGCGAGAGATCATGGTGCCGCCGCTGTGCCGCGCGTGGCTGGGATGTCAGCTCGGCCAGGCCCCGTCCAGCCTCACGGCCCCGAGGCCGAGGTGAGCACGCCCAGCCCCGGCCCCCGCAGACCCCGTGGTGCGCCACCCGCCTTTTCCGTGTGCCAGGGCGCAGCGGATCTGCCCTACCGGACTCACCCCTCTTCCCTCGGTTAGTATAAAATAATTTTCTCTCTACTTTCTCAAAACAACAGGCATGTCTACGTTTGTACAAGTTTTTAGAATATGAGAGTCCTCGATTTAAAAAAAAAATTAAGAAAAGTGAGTAAAATCTGCCTGTAAATATTTATTAAAATGGGGAAATTGCAATGTATTATGTTTTTAAAGGGCCAAAAAGTCCATAAAAGATACAAGTTGTAATCTATGTTTTTATTAATGGACTACCTATTGGCTCTCTATGGTACTAAAGATTTTTTTTTTTTTTTTTACAATTCTCCGATACGGAGAGAGGAATGCAATTTACTGTTCACTGCAGCATGACCGATCAAAGGGTATTTTCGATTGTTGACAGTGAAACCAGGTGAGGGGCTGACGGGCAGGCCAGGGCGGAAGAGCCGAGCGAACTGACTGAGGAAACGGCGACACTGCCGGGCGGGCCCTGGACGAGCCGGCGTTGAGACTCGGAAAACCAAAGCGCCAGGCAAAGTGCGGGAACCAGGAAAAGCCTTCAGAAGCTAAAACGAGAAGGACAAACAAATAATTCTACTTCCTGCGCCTCACCTGAGCAACAGCCCCAGCAGCAACCGTGCGCCTGCGGCCCGGCTCCCGCCCAGAGGCCACGCGCCCCGAGCGCCCCGAGCCGGTCGGAGCCCGCAGGGCGGCGGGAGCTTTGCCTCTGTTCTTCCCGAAGACCCCCGGCCCGCCTGCCCCTCGCTGCCGTCCCGCCTGTGTCACCCTTCTGCTGCCTTCGGGAAGAGGAGCACACAGAGACCGCAGGGCACAAGTTGCCTATTGTTTTAGTCTAAAGATGCCATTAACATATAAATTTGTAAGATTTTGTTCAAATCTGAAAGTTCCACCAAACGTCCTTCCCACAGGAGCTGGACATTCTGAGGACCCCTCTTGGGCACTGCATGGTTCTTATTTATCTGCCCTGCGATACATCTCTCCCCTGCCTTTGGGGAAATGCTCGGGGTCACCTGGCCCCTCTGCCAGGGGTGGTATGGCCAGAGCGGGCACCAAGTAACAGCAGAATTCGTTCCTCTATGACACCAGCGATGACTCTTAATGTCACACTGACTTCACTCCAAGAAGAAGGAAATGAAGCATTAGGAAGAGAAAGGCATCAACTCTGGCTGCTGCAGGGGCTGGGCCACCGTCCTGGGGAAAAGTGCAGCTTGGCTGCATTCACTTCCTATGCCAGTCAGCCTTCTGCTGCTGTGGAGGAGAAAAAATACCCAAGAAAATAATTTTTAAAGAACAAAGCTTTACTTTGGGTCACCTGTTCAGAAATGCTATCCATGGTCGTAGCCTGGCTCCAGTACCCTTGGACTTGTAGTAAGGTCATCATGGTGGAGAGTGTGAGACAGAGAAAACTTGTACACCTCATGGTGCACAGGAAGAAAATAGAAAGAAGTACAATATACCAGAACAAACATGCCCTTTAAAGTGGGCACAGTGGTGCACCTCTAATCTCAGGTGCACAGTTAGCAGCATCATAAGTTCAAGTCACACCTGGGCAGTTTAGCAAGAACCTCTTTCAAAATTAAAAAAAAAAAAAAAACAGCTGCACATGTTGGAGCATGCCTGTAATCCTGGCACTCAGAAAGCTGAGGCAGGAGGATCGCTGTGAGTTTCAGGCCAACCTGAACTAGAGTGAGATTCTACCTCAAAAGTAAATAAAAACTAAAAAAATAAAGTAAAGTCAAAAGCAAAAGGGGCTGGAGAAGCCAGCTCATTGGCAGGGCAACCATGGGTTGGATTTCCAAATAGCCCACAAAGGAAATACATATGAAGATAACATTGCTTATGCTCCACCTTTTAGCTTCTCTGACCTTCTCCTGGAGATAGCACCTCATCACGCAAGCCTTTAGGGGACGTTTCAGATTCAGTCCATCAAACGTCTTCAGTGGACCCAGAACTGATGAACTCACCTCTCACTGAAGTCTTGTGTCCCAGCCTTCTTATTGCCATGTGTGTAGTGCACACTTGTACTTGTGCCCATTGCTGCAAACACAGTGGGTCCTTTGCCGGGTGGGAAGTGGTCATGAGCTCAGTGGCCCACATAGCCTTCAGGGTGTTCCCGGCTGGATGGGGCTGGGTCCAGTCACTTTATTTAAATGGATATAGTTTGAACACAGCCAACAGTCAGTAACAGTAGCTAAGGTGAATTGGAGGTACTTCTATATTTAAAACCTAATTAACTTCCATGGCAATTAATTTAATGCAGCAGTAAGATCATATCATGCTGATGATGGTACTTTATATATAAAAGTAACTATACAAAGGGGTGAAGAAGTAAAATGTCTACAAAAAAAGGAGTAATTAATAGGCCACTGTTCTATATAACAATATTGGTAAAATGACAGTGTCTGACTCTAACAGCTCCTCAGCACAATTATGCATTAATTGTATGTATAATCCATGGCACCATATGAGATTGTCAATATTTTTCTAACATGAGAAAATGCAATTCCATACAACTGAAAGCTACATTTTGCTCTGACTGTTCTTCAGGTTTTAGTCATAAAAATCGGGATGAAAAGTAGCATTTTTCTTGCTCTGCTCAGCCCTCCCATTGCTTTAGAAGAACTGCAGACTGTGTAAAGCCCGCACTCAGCTAGTGGGTGGACTTCACTCAGCCTCGGTGACGGTGAAAGAACCAGAGTCATAAACACGAGTAAATTCCCCGGGAACCACGGTCAACATATAATTCTGTGCACTTCCACACAACGGGAGACCCCTGCACAGGGACTTTGATAAACGCTATGCTGTAAGAGTTAGATTCGGGCTTTCTGCAAAGACAGGAAGAAAACCGAGCTCTAGCAAACCGAATGCAGTTCACTGATTTCCCTTGACCACAAAGGCAGGCTCCGGGAGAGGCCATGCCAACCCCGCTCAGAGGGCCCCTCTTTCTCCACGGCATGTTTCCGGAAGACAGGTTCCTTGTTGGTCTTTTTCTCCTAGCAAAACTTAGCCTTACTTTATTTTAGCCCTTGCTTGGCAATCGCTGAAAGGCTATAATGACTAGAACACAGTATAACATGGTGGTCTTAAAAATATTTATTTGTGGGTAAAAATGAGAATTGACCTGTGTCACATACTGCTACAAATTCCCCAATGTTTTGTGTGATTGTGAGCTTTGTATATAATGCACCAATAAAGTTTACTGAATAAGGCAAAAACAAAATTAAAAAATATTTATGTGTTCTAATCAAGGAGTATATGTACATTCAAGAAGACTTGGAAAATATAATAAATGGCCTGAGTAGAAATCTACTGTTACTGTATTCCTCTAAAAAAGAGAAATGCAAAGAATATAGAGTCTATGGACATACATTAAGAGTCTATATACACCTGTAGAATCCAGCAAAAATATATCAGAGAAAAATGTATACCTCAGGAGCCAGGTGTGGTGGCTCACGCCTGTCATCCCAGCGCTCAGGAGGCAGAGACAGGAGGATTGCTGAGTTCGAGGCTTGCCTGGGCCACATAGTGAACTCAGAGCCAGCCTGAACTACAAAGCGAGACCCTTTAAAAAAAAAAAATATGTATACCTCAGGAAAAGAAAACCCTGTAAACACATTTTATACTAAAAGTATTAAGATACCATGAAATTAATGCGAGTTAACTTCAGCCTCCACAAGTGCCATAGACGCTCGAGTGGTGGTGGCACGTTTCCAGACACGCGTTAGTGTGGTGAGCTGCTGAAGCGTCTACACAACTTCTTGTTGGACTCTGTATATATGCTGCATTCCGAGTTGTGGTAGCTTTATTATAGTATTATTCCCATGTCCTACACCTCCCCCGTCTAAAGTGCACAATTCAACGTTTTCCAACATATTCCCAGGCAGACACATGGATTCCCACAGCCAGTGCTGGGTCATTCTCATCGCCGCAGGAGGAAACGCCCTGCAGCGGACGTCCGGCTCCTTCCCCGCGCCCTGCGCTGGCCCCGGCGGCGTAACCTGCTGGAGGCTCTTCCCACGTTCTTTACGGTGCTTCAGCTGCGCGCGTGCAGCAGCATCTAGCAATGCTTGGCATTTAGGGTCACGATCCCACGGGCGTGGGGTACCCCACGTTTCGTTTCCTGATCCACCCCTTCCAGAGGGGGGCCGCTGGCTTCCCCCGAGAGGGCCGTGTGTGCTGCCACCGGCTGACGCAGGAACCCCAGCTCTAAGCCGGGGGCAGTCGCCACGCTGTCCTGTGTCTCAGATGCAGCCGTGAGACGGGACTGGGGTCACCCGAGGCCCAGCGAGCACCTCTGAAAGGAGGGAGCGGCACAGAGGGCTCTGCCCGGCTCCTCCGGAGGCTCGGGGTGCGTCGGGGAGTCCCTGCTCTCCGGCCTCCTCCGCCCCCCCACGGGGCTGTTTTCCTGCCCACTGACTGCGCCTCCGGGCCCCACCCAGCTCCAGCCCATTTCCGGCATAGATTCTGACACAGGTAAAAATGGACTGAAAGTAATTTCAGGGAAAAAAGCATTTAGAGGGACTTTCTGGTGAAAGAGTGGCCTAGTGAATTGTATTATTAGAAACCTGTGTTGATGATACAAACCCTACACTGCGCATTAGGAGGGTGTGTGCACTGCAGAGCACCTTCCTCTGCTGTCCCCGCCCAAGTCCACTTCCTGGTGCTCCCTGTTCCCCAGAAAGCCGGCTGAGGGCAGGCCGGAGTCTCAGCAGCTGTTTCCTGAGAAGTTCCTGCAGC